>WEDG01006978.1:0-37543 GCA_017591395.1 Schistocephalus solidus | reverse complement strand
ATATTCTAGTAGTCTTAATCTGTCAGAGCACTGCGCCCTGATTGTCTCTAAAGCACGCCAAACCACTGGGTTTATTCTCAGAAATTTTAAAACCCTCAATATTAGGACCAGCCTTTATAAAATGTATGTCAGACCTAGTCTGGAATACTGCTCGTTTTCTATTTAGCCTTCTGCACGCGAGTGAACGGAGGAAGATAGAATCAGTCCAGCACTTCTTTACTAAAAAAGAGTTATTACTTCAGAGCACAGAAACTTGTCCTACCAACAACGCTGTGAGCTTACAAGCCTCGACCCGTTGTGGCTTCGTAGATTACAGAAGGGACTATTTTTACTGTTCAAGCTTTTAAACGGTTTTACCTTTAACCCCTTACATCCCTGAGGCAGCTCGACCACTGTCGGCGCACCAATCATAGAGATGTATTCTTATTTCTTCCTTTGGCACGCACCGTTAAATACCGTCAGTTTTTTTCGGTAAATGCTATAGCAATCTGGAATAAAACTACCCAGAAGTATTAAAAATTCAGCAAAAACTATCCTTTGTTTACGAGAGCTGTCACTAGTTTTCTACATTCAGGACACCTTCCGCGAATTTTGGGTGCTGATTCTCTGGAAGCTCTTTTTCCGTTCTGATGGCGTCCACGGACTCTGAATCCTATGCCGGACTTCATGCTGAAGGCAATATTGCTGGCTCTGCAGTCCGTAATCGGGTTATTCCTCAGTCTACAGCTAGCAGCCGCTCGCCGGCATACTTGCTGCTAGTACAGAAGACCAGATCCACAACACCGAAAGGAGAAGTACTACACTGTGCACCTGTGTCAACACTTCCTGTCCTAAACTTTAATCTGTTCAACAAGCTGCAGTTTTTTTCTCCTGAAAATACCTTAAAGAACGATCAGGAGTTTTTCACTGTCAGCTGGACCCTTACTGTATATATCCATTTTGGACCTTTGCCTGTAAACTGGCAATAAATAAAATAATAATAATAATAATACATGGCTAAGCAATCGGGGAAAGCTCGGCACTCTCTTAATAACTGAGTTTGGAATACCATCAGTCCCCGAAGAGTGCGAGTTTTCAGACGCATTATTTGCTTACGAATTAGTTCTATGGAGAAATCAATGGTACTGATAACATTAAATGAGGATGCCTGAAACGTCGGAACCGGTTCAGATTCCATCGTAAGATGATTTGCAAAGAATGCACTAAACAATTCTGCCTTCTCAGAGTCTTCGAGAACGAATTTCTTAGTTTCATTAAGTAATGGAGGTATTTCATAACCTCGTTTAGAGCAGGATCGACGGCGGAACAGTTGAGCAACAGATTTTTGCAGAGTTTGGCTCGCTGAGTGCGCATGATTCCCTCTTTCTGTCCGTGCAAGCCGAATCTTAGAGGCTAATTCAAAAATCTCTGCAATCTTAGATGTACAGACGGGGAAGAAACCATTTTCGAGAAATACTGAGAATAATTTGCTTAGTAAAGGTGGAAAAATCCCTTTAACTGTTTAATAAGTGAGTTTGGAATGTTATCAGTTCCAACTGAATGTGAATTTTTTTAGGTGAGCTATTTCTTTTTGAATACATGAAGGCGAGAAATTAATAGTTGTTAGAAGCGAATTTGAAAGCAGAGGAATTGTGGGAGTGGGGGCTAGTTTCAGTGGTAAAGTGGTTGGCAAAAAAACGAGTTTAACAATTCTGCTTTTGCCCAAATCATCTGTAACAAATTTTCTGTTACAGTCGAGTAAGGGCGGAGTTACATTCAGACGCTTAGCCGATGACCGAACATGAAAGATTTGAGCAACAGATTTGGATGAATTGGCATCACTTAGTGTCCGAGACTCCCTACGCTTATCTCGCGCGAGCCTTATTCTCGATGCTAATTCAAATATTTGTGCAATCCTTAAAATGAACTGACAAAGAGCTTTTAGATGAATCCTTAAGTTGCTTTTCGTAATTTTTTTAAGTCTCTTCTGGAGAAAAATGCGGAACAGTAGAAGAAGCTGTATGTGAATTAAAAAAATCTTAAACGGGATAAAAGCCTGGATTTTTTTTCTGTGAGGCTCTGCAATAGCTCACGGAAAAAAAGTTTAGATCGTTGATTGAGAATATGCTATGCCAATCTAGAGTGCTTACGAAATTATTTACTGTTTCATGGTTTATGTTAGCAAAGTCGAGGTTATTGAATTTAAACTCAGGCTTCGTAAGAAGGGGAACTGGAAAACAACAGTGAATTATTGCGTGATCACTTGTAAATAGATCATGATGAAAAATTCATAAAGAGAGGGTGGACATCGTTTGTAAAAAAATTAAATCTAAAAATGTTGTCATTTCTAGTAACTGATCTGACCAGTTGGGACATGTTTGAAAAAGTTAATAGTATCAACCAATTTCTGATGTTTAGGCGGAGAGGAATTGGCCTGCCAGTCAATGTCTGGCAGATTAAAATCGCCTACGATTATTTTGACATCAAACTGAGTGTCTGCAACTTTTTCAAATAGTTCACAGAGCTCGCTTTCATTGCCCACAGGGATGTGTTTTTTCAGCTGGATTACGAACTGACGGAAAGGCCCAAAATGAGGATGCTGAGAACAGAACTGAAAAGGAGAACAGAACAAGGGGAAAAATGGCTCCAAATAAAGGACGGGGAAATAAAAGTGAAGAAAAGGTCTTTCTTGTGGCAGACACCGTACATCATAACGGCGGTTCCTCACACAGACGGGGCACACTAAATACGAAGTATCCAACTGTACAAAGCTCGAATAATAAAAGGAACGCTCTCCAGAACTCAGAGGAGACCACTTATCAGAACTCAGTGTGGGTGGGATGGACACCAGTTCATATCGGAAAGCACTGACAGACTCTAGCATTCAAACGCACGAAATGAGCAGAAGTCTATATAGAGGAGTTACCCAGCCTAAATTGAGATGTTTGTATACAAATGCTCAGATTCTCCTTTCGAAAGTAGACGAACTCAAAGCACTAGTCTCAGAGCGAACCTCTGATGTCGTTGCCATTACGGAAACGTGGTTCAAGGGCGAAATCGCGGATAGTGAGTTTTCGATAAATGAATTCCATCTATTCCATATAAATAGACAGGACCTGTGGCCCTGAAGAGGACCTGTGACCTTGAAGACCCTATAGGCACCACCAATTATTTGTTCTCCAACTTAATTCAGTATAATTCAGTATATATAAGGGAGATAGGCAGAGCCTTTGAAAACCCTATTTAAAGATAGACGCTAGCAAAACAAGCAAATGTTACATGGCGATAGTCGTTTTAGCATATCGATCATAGCTGTCGATTTAATATATGTCCATCAAGTAAAAATGCATCAAGTCTTCTTTTAAACATTTCAACGCTTTCAGCCTGAACAACCGAGAGCTGGCAGTTTGTTCCATTCTTCAATCACCCGTTGGGAAAAGAAGTTGGCCCGCACTTCCAAGTTTGGCGTGTTTTCTTTTCAGTTTGTATGGGTGTCCTCGGAGACTTGTCATGTTTGCCAATTCAAAAAAGTTGGCCATCTGAAGAGCACAATCAACTCCTCTGACCAGTTTGAAGACTAAGATCATATCCCCTCTGTATTTTATTTTATTTAATTTTATTTATTTATTGCCAGTTTACAGGCAAGGTCAAATATATATATATATATATATATATATATATATATATATATATATATAAAGCTTGCAGACTTAAGGAAGCTCTTGCAAGATAACATTACTCGACGAAATACGCTTAGCAATATTCCAGTTAAAAAGTCAGTGACTAAAGCACCAAAAGTATCAAAAATTACAATTGGTTACAGCTCATAATGTTCGGACGCGATTACCCATAACGACCGGATAACAGGAACACAGATTCTGAATCCTACGGACGACGACCAGAGCAAACCACAAATCTCATCCTGCTATCTTGGGTGTTCTAAAGAGCCCGTAGTTAAATCCCAAGAAACAAACGTGTGGCAAGCTGCAATGGGGAAACACCACAACAGGAGGACAAAGTCACAATCAACTCTGATGGATTCATTGAAGCCTTCAGATGAGAGTATGGTCAGAGGTCGACTTAATCCCAACGAGAGCTCTGTAAACCGTTCTCGTGCCCCTAAGGAGAACTTAGGAGGAAGCGAAAATTACAAGCACCAGGATCGGCAACAGTATTTAGTTTTTCAGGGTTTGCACGAGTCAACTGCAGTCCGAACTGAAGACCGTGTCACCGACGACCTTGTTACGTTTAATGGCCTCCTTAACCAGTTGCTCTCACCGGGCGTGGAAGTAAAAGTTATTAAAGCATTCCAGATTGGCAAAAAGTCTGAAGACAGCATAGGAACGCCGCGACCGCGACCTGTTAAAATAATGCTAGAGAGCAAAACCAAATCAAGGCGATCCTATCTAAAAAAAACTAACCTCCGTCACTCGCATAAAGAGGTTTTTTTAACCGGACTACTCCCCTGCGGAAAGGCTGAAACGCCGGGAACTTGTCTTGGAGCAACAATCAAGACTGAAGGCTGGCCAACACAATCTGGCTATTTTCAAGGGGAAGGTAGTTCAAAAGAATACGAATTTTCCATTAAACCAACCAATTATCCTAAGGACAACGGCAGCCACCTCACTAATGCCAAAACCATCAGGGAACCAATTGCCCAAAGAGATGTCAGAACTGATTCCGTAACGCCAAGCGTTCTCACTAAAGAAACAACACGAAGGTCAGAACAACACGAAGGTCAAGGTCGAAGGCGGTTGGTTCAAATTTGAAGATAAGTGAATTCTCGAATTTAAAACTGATTTTTTCGTTTCCTCGTGAAAATATTAGCTTAATTATTGACAATTTAGTGCATTTCTACCTCATTTTCAGCTGCGCACACTTGCAGTTATTGCAATTGCAAAAGGGTAAAATATAAAGTTTTTAAACTTTTTCACCCAACATAGCCTCATTAAAGTTCTCGCAGATTTACGTCAAAAGGACGGAATATAAAGGTTAATTCTAGAAATAAAGTTGAAATTTTGTAAGTTTACCTTATTTCCAGTGAAGAATAATTTGCAGGAACTGGTATACCAGTTGATATAATTTTTCATCCTGCATAGCCTCTTCGCTAATTCTATTTTCAGTTTAAACTCGTTACCTAGCAGATGTTTGCTTGCAGTGCCTTGCTTAAAACACATATTTTAAATATTACATCTTTTATTCCGCAAAACGTCACTTGTGACAATTTTCCTTTCGTATTATCTATTTGAAAAATACTGTCAATAGTTGAATTCTGCGTTTTTGTAGGATCCGCGTTAAGAGGTTTATAGGTTGAACTATCTTGTAACAACAACAGCATCTTCTCATCGTAGTCCACCTCGTTCAAAATGGCTGTTGAACCTCCTTTGCCTGCAGGTAGGATGACGATGTTTTTATCGGTTTCTAAAGTTTTAAATGCCTTCTTCTCTTCATGTGATAGGGTTAAAAAAGGATTTCGGTTCCTTAAGGCATGTACACTGCTTTTCCGTATTGTGAAACGTTCCTCGTCTGTAAAAGTTTCTGCTAAATGATGGACTCCAAATTCGCAAGGAAATCTAGGCATTTTGAATCAGAAAGATTGCATTTCATTCCTTTAGAAAGTATTCGTTCTTCGGTTATTGTGAGGCTTCTGGATGACAAGTTTACAACATTAGTTGTTTGATTTTGGTTCATGTAAAATCTATGGGAATTAGCCATCCATTTCTTGTCCCAAGCCTCTCTCTTCTTCTGCCGTTCATTGTCAGCAACAAGTGGATGACACGTTTGTTATCGTTAAAAAGGATCAACTAGAAAGGCTGCATAGCATTATAAACTCAACGGTACCAGGTATCACCTTCACGCTCGAAAGAGAAATTGACAGTAAACTCCAGTTCCTTGACGTCCTCGTACAGCGAAAGACTTACGGGATATTTCAAACATCGGTTTACCGCAAGGAAGCTTATGCGGAAATTATCCTGCATTACCAGAGCAACCAACCTATTGCTCACAAGCGGAGTACTGTTAACAGCCTACTCAATTGACCTAAAACGCACAGTTCTGATAATGAACTCTACCAAAACGAACTCAGTTATTTATTCAAACTATTTTGCGGAAATGGTCATCCAAGAGAATTTATACGTCGATGCATGAGACGACAGAAGTTAAAAGAAGAAGGAAATGACAAGGAACTAGATTGTTTCGGTCAAGCGCCCAAATCAAAGAACTGGCGAACACTTCCGTACATCAAGAACGTGTCCGAACTCGTTGAAAGGCACCTGCGGAAACATCAAATCCAAGTGGCGCACAAACCAACGACTACACTACGAAACCAGCTAGTACACCCTAAGGATAGGGTTGGCTATTTAGATTAAAAAAGAAGTCGTTTACAAGATACCATGTAACAGCTGCAATGCGGTGTACTGTGGTCAGACAGGAAAATCAGCCTCCACGCGCATACACGAACATCAATTGGCAGTAAGGAGCCGAGACCACTTGTCTCAAGTTGCCATGCACATGCTAGAATCTGGACACAAATTTGCCTGGGACAAAACCAACATTGTTGCCTCTGTCCATCTAAGAAAGGCCCAGCATTTTTAGAGGCCATTTTCTCAGATAACTCAAGCATCAACCGACACATCGAATTGGACCATGTGTACGGCTACCTGAAAGAAAGCTGGAAGAGACGAGAGCCAATCCAAATGGAAATACACCCACAATGACAACAATTGGCAGGAATGACAATGCGATATAGATTTTTCCGGCACGTGTTAAATTTGAACTGTTTTTGCACAATTACCACAAGTCTGACAACGACCTGGGGTGTCAGCGTCGAAAATTTACATAATCAAGTTACCTATTGTTTCCCAAAGAACGTCTTTGCTTCTAATTATATTTCTTGGGATGCCTATTTTCCAATTTATATATATACATATATTTATATTGAATAGTTGAGGTAGTATATATATATATATATATATACATATATATTAAATTAAGTTGAGTTCTTTGGGAACAAAAATAACTTTTATTGTGTAAATTTTCGAATCTGGTGCCCCAGTTCATCGTCAGACAAATGGGAATGTACAGAAAACAGTTAACCTAAATAATGCTCAACACAAGATTATATGGTTGGCTAAAGTTTGAGCCAATAGACGTCCGGAGTTTTAAGTTATCAGGTCGATAGTGGCTGTTTTTCGCCTCCACTTGACCTGAGAAATTTGTAATTGACATCTAAATCGATATGCCTGTAAATGCATGCCTCGTATGAGTGCATTGCCTCCAGGAATTCGCGGCCTCTTCTTGTTGGGCAGGCGCCAACGATGGTGTATCCTCCCATCCAACATGGGTGTCCTGTGTCCAGTGTGTGCATGTCTACCTGCGATAAAGGGGTCTCGTCTCCTCACCGCTAACTGATGTTCATGTAAATGGGTGGTTAGAGATTTTCCGGTTTTGGCCACAATAAACCATCGCTAAACTGGTGCACGGTATCTTTGTAGACGACTTCTTTTCTATTGAAATAGCCAACCCTGTCCTTAGGGTGTACAAGCTGGAGTGCGCAAAGTTGTTGTTGGTTTGTGCGCTATTTGTATATTGTGTTTCTTTGAGCTGTCTTTCAACGAGCTCAGATACATTTTTACATACGGGAGGGTTCGCCAGTTTGTTGTTTTTGACGCCTGGGAGGTCGTATGTGGGTATCCTCCCATCCAAATAGGTTTCCTGTGTCCAGTGTGTCCCGGGCGTCAGAAACAACAAACTATGAACCCTCCCGTATGTAAAAATGTATCTGAGCTCGTTGAAAGACAGCTCAAAACACAATATGACAAATAGCGCACTAAAAACCAACAACTAACTTTGCGACTCCAGCTTGTACACCCTAAGGACAGGGTTGGCTATTTCAATAGAAAAGAAGTCGTCTACAAGATACACGTGTACCAGTCGTGATGCAGCTTATTGTGCCCAAACTGAAAATCTCTATCCGATCCGTGCTTACATGAGACATCAGTTAGCGGTGAGGAGACGAGACACCTTTATCGCAGGTAGACATGCACACCGGACACAGGACACCTATTTGGATGGGGAGGATACCTACATCGTTGGCGCCTCGCCCAACAAGAAGAGGCCGCGAATTCCTGGAGGCAATGCACTTCAGACGAGGCAATGCATGTAACAGGCATATCGATTTAGATTCCAATTACAAATTTCTCAAAGTCATGGGTAGCGAAAAACAGCCACTATCGATCAGATAACTCAAAACTCCGGATGTCCATTGGCTCAAACTTTAGCCAACCATAGAATCTTGTGTTAGGCATTATTTAAGGTTAACTGTTTTTTCTGTACATCTCCCATTTGTCTGACGACGAACTGAGCACTAGATTCGAAAATTACACAACAAAGTTATTTTGTTCCTAGAACTCAACTTTATTTAATTAAATTTCTTGGGATACTGATATTTCCAGTACATATATATATATATATATATATATATATATATATATATATATATATATATATTTGTTTTAAGATTGCTTAACTTTTACTGAAAAAACTGATGGTATCTAACTGTGCGTGCCAGAGGAAGAAATAACAAGACATCTCAATGACTGGTTCACCGTGAGTGGTCAAACTGTCTCATAGTAGTAAGGGGTTTAATGTAACAACTGTTTTAAAGTTTAAATAGTAAAAATATTGCTGTCTGTAATATGTAAAGTCGCAATGGGTCGAGTTTAGTAAGCTCACAGCGTCTTTGGTAGGACAGGATTCGGTTTTTTGAAGAGAAAAATCTTTAAGTAAAGAAGTGCTGGACTGATTCTATCCTCTTCTGTTCACTAGCGTGCAAAAGCCTTAATAGAAACGAGCAGTATTCCAGCTAGAACTTGCGTACATTTTTATAAAGGCTTGTCCCTACTATTGACGGTTTAAAAATGTCTGAGAATGAATCCAGTGGTTTAATGTGCTTTCGAGACGATCAGGGTGTAGTGCCCTGACAGATTAGACTACTAGAATATGATATGCCTTGATCCTAAAAGTTCTTGCCAAGATATCATTGGAGCAATCAGCCGTCAACTTAGAGTCAGCTATAGGGTTTCCTAAGGCCTCTCGAAGTATGGGGTGCTGCGTTTTTCTCTGCACTTTTACTGTGCACGAAAAGAGTTTCGCAGCAGTAAACGAAGGGTTTTCGGTAAAGTTCACCTCATCAGATAGTTCGTTTTCTTAGAATTTAGAATTTATATTTGGTATACACCGGCAAGGCACTGTCTTCAGAGAGCTTCTTAGCCTGTTCAAAGATTTTGTGGATCAAAGGCAGGACATAAGTGTCGTAGATGAAAACGAAATGATTCTACGCAGCCTACAGCGGAAAGCTAAAGGGAGGTAGACATCATCCTTGACATCAATTAATTTATAGCGGGGCACAAAACTAGAAATGAGTGGACCTAGATCTTGGTACAATGCATCAGTACAAACATTCACATCCAAACATTGAAATTAGTCCAATCGTGGGAATTATGATGGTTTAGTAATTCTCCCATATTTGCTGCTCTGCAATCACGGAAAAACTATATTTTCGGAAAACGTTTTAATCAGCCTAGAGTTATCGTGTAGAAAGAACTATAGCATGTTCAAAACAATCAAATGGTTCTAAATGTGACACTGAAAATAACTGACAACCTCTACAGAAAATAAGATCAAGTATATTTGATCCTCAGGCGGGATAATCAACTACCTAGTCCCACATGGCCTCAAGTAAGTCTACGAACTTTGCAGGACCGGAAGGTGCTAACCAATGAACTTCAGGAAGATTGAAGTCACCTGCAATCAAGCAGAACTTCAGATTTAAGTCAGCTGCGGCATGTAATGCCTGTGAGAGACAAAGATCGTACTCCTCGCTGGCGTTGGGGGGCGATTGACATAACCAACTGATAAAGAGTAGTTATCCTTTAGAACAACTCGGAGCCAACCGCTCTCTTTTACCGCAGTAAATGGTCGAAAGTGCAACAACAGAAATGTAATTAGTTGTTTAAAATAAATACATCTTCCTTTACCATGGCCCTCTGGTTGATCATTCCGAATGTAAGTGTAGCCTAGAATAGAGAGCTCGGAGTCGGATACTCTACAATTTCAGAGCGCTGAACCAAATCCAGAGTCTGGAGCAGATGCATCTTACTAAGCAGAGATCTGGCATTTAAGATGATCCTTTTAATTGGGTAAGTTTTTGGTTTCTGGGACGGGACAGTAAGGTTGTTAGAGTTACTGCCTTCGGCCAAATAAATGCTCTTTTCACTTTAACTTTTTGTCCGTCCTTTATTTGGAGATGTGCCTCCCATGGGTCCTTTGTCTTTCCAGTTCTATTATTAATTGTCTCATTTTCGTTCGCTCTTTCAGCATATATTACGGCTGAAATATAAACTCAAGAATGCAGACTCCGCAGGGTTGATTTTCTGTGAAGCAAGATCTGTGCCTGTGTTTCGTTTTAAAAGAGGATTAAAAGAGGTCTTGGTTGAGGATTTTAATCGTTTGCTGACGGAGCCTTCCCTATTTTATGTTTCGAAAATGTGGATGGACTCGCCGTCCGTTAGCAACGTTTTTGCATACAGTTGATGGAGATCATAGTCATGTTAAACTCGCTCTTTTGAAATTATTGACGCTGACTCTGGTTCTCATTTTATATTTTTATTTTGCTTCCGAATCAATCGTGCGCCCGTTTTCAACTGAGGTCTTTTAACTAAACGAGTACTTGTATCCAATTCGCTTGGTCCGATAGGTTCAGGTGAACCGGGTGTGGGCATGCTGGAGCCGAATTCGTGAACGACTTTTGTCTTCTAAGACCTTTTCCTTTTTGTGTTTACCAACTCACCAACGTCTTCAACATCGCATTTTGTTGCAGCATCCAGCAGCGATTCAGCGCTATGTTGTAAAGTCAGATTAATGCTAATGCTGCCTGAGCTGTGTGAGGATGGTTTGGAGCAAGGACTAGATGGGACGCCCTTTCAAACTAGCGAACTTTCTTCTTGTTTACTGGGTTCGGTAGACACCATATGTTTTATATGCATTTTAGGTATGCTTGAAGAGGCAATATATGCATACGAACTTTTCTTTACCATAGGTTTTGTACGGACAGGTACTTTTTTAACAGGTGGGTAAGAAATATATTTTTTAAAGTTATCGATTTTTCGCTTTAGATTGGCTACCTCCTGTTCCATCCTTTTAATTTCCGTAGGATGCCGAAACACCCCACACAAGTTTCTTCTTCGGAATCTTCATTATATTTCATATAAAAAGAAACAGATAATTTTTGTCCGACTTCATTCGGCTAACCACGATATTTCTGGAGCATCCACTCTGGGATGATAACTATGCAACGTGTGCTGATTGTTAACGGTAATGAAATTTTTTACCAGACGCTGACAGAAGCCTGGATTAGTGAGTTCTTCAGAAATTTTGTCGAAATCCACTGCACACTCAATTTGGCTCATAATAGGGTCATATTTGGGGACGGCAGTTGCTTTAATTGTAATCAGATCATCGACAGCACAAATAAGATTATGTAACATGATCTCCTGTGCAGTATGCTATCAGTATGAGTATATTTGAGGGAGATTAAGGGGAGTCATTTTTGAATTCCCTATTTGTACATGCAAATTGTGATATCAAAAAAATAGTATCTCGATGTGTTTGCGAGGCCAACATAGTGAAACATAGTTGAAATGAGCAGACAGTGAAAAAAACTCCCGATGATATTTAGGAGAAAATAACTGTCATACTTGGGAGGGGGCCCAACGGGAGGCATTGAGGAGGTCACGCGAATCAGCCAGATGGTCCCTTGCTGATTGCTGAGCCCATTGAGGGATTTCATAGGTGAAAATATATGCCAAGATCATCATCGGTCCATTGCGGTTCAAACCAAGGGAGAAAGTTTATACACCGCATGGACGATGGCCGCAAGGTCCAGCTGATGCGAACACTCACAATGTCACCAATGTGCGCAAATAATTAAGCAGCGAAGACCTCGAGGACCCCAGCATAGGAATAATGGGAGAATGCAAGCCCTCGAACGAAAATAACAAACATAAAGAAATGTTACTCAAATATAGCTAGTAGTATCATAAATGCCTTATTTTATGACGTCACACTTGCAGCTTTCATTTAGTGTTGTAGCTCGCACCATTATATCGATCTTACTTTCGCTTAAAAACCTCCAAGGAGTCCGACATTACAACATCCAGAGGAAGACTATTCCAAGCTTCGACTACTCTTTTGGAGAAGAAATACTTCCGAGTGTCTAGCCTTGCTCCAGTAACACGTAATTTGAGAGGATGACCTCTCAAGTTCGTTGTTGTTGCTAACTCGAAGAAATCACCTGAGACGGGACCACAGTCCTGGAGGCGCAGTATGCGGAATGTTAGTATCAGGTCTCCCCGAAGCTGTCTCTAGAGCAATGGAAAAAGATTGAGATTCGACAGCCGTGTTTCATAAGGCTGTGTGCCATGTCCAAGGATAAGTTATGTTGCTCGCCTTTGGACATTTTCGAGGATGTTGATGTCCATTGCCGCCCAGGGTCTCACAGCTTGGATAGCGGACTCCAACTGTGGCCGCACGAATGTTCCGAAGACTTTAGCGAAGCAGTCGGTAGTGAAGGCTGCAAAAGCTCGTTTGACGAGGTGTCGAATCGACATGGCGGACTTCGCTACCTTTGCGCAATGTAGGGAAGGTTTAAAGCGAGGGCGTGATCCGTACTCCCAGGTCCTTCTGGGCATCCACTTCTTTCAATGGAATGCCATTCAGCCTGTTAACCGTACGGTGCGAAGGATTGCTTTTCCCGACATTTATGATGTTACACTTTCTCTCATTAAACGGTAAGAGCCAGTCATTTGACCCATTTCTAGAGTTTATTTAAGGTTGCCTGCAAGTTCCTTTTATCCGCCGCAGTTTGAGCGACGCGCCAAAGTTTGAGATCCTCGGCAAACATAGCAATATCGCAGTCCAGTTCGTTGGCACAATCGTTGATGTAGACAATGAACAAAATAGGGCCGAGAACAGAGCCTTGGGGAGCACCACTCTCATCCTCAGCCTTGGTAGACTGTTTGTCACTGATGCGGACAGTTTGTAAGCGGCCAGTTAAGAAGTTTTCTATCCATGTCAGAGGTCTACTTCTTACTCCTATGAGGTTGAGTTTATAAAGAAGGCGGTGGTACGGCACGCTATCAAAAGCTTTTTGAATTCGATATAGACTGCGTGCACCGTATTTCCTCTATCTACCGCCTCAGTCCAACGTTCTAAACAGTAGAGTAAATTCGTGACGCATGATCTACCTCTTCGGAAACCGTGCTGGGCCTCGGATAGCAGATTTGTATGTCCTAGGAACTGCATTAGTTATTGCTTAATTATTTTTTCCGTGATTTTGCAGCAAACTGAAGTTAGGCTGACCGGTCGATAATTGTTTGCAGAGACCCAGCTTCCACCCTTATAAATCGGTGTAATTCATGCGGATTTCCAGTCGGCTGGTAGACTTCCGGTCTGAAAGGTTATTTGGAAAAGCGTAAAGAGTGGTTTTGCCAACTCTCTCGTGAGCCCATTCAACAGCTTGCCAGGTACTTCTTTGGGACCCGGTGACTTAGATTCCTTTAACCCCAAAAGTTCCTCGAGGACAGTATTCTCAGTGAAATGAACAGTCTCGACTATTGTTTCCACTTCGAAGCCATTGGTAGGGTAATCGTTTCTCATTTCCTTTGTGAAAACAGACTGGAAAAATTCCGAAAGATGATCAGCCTTCGTACCGTCTTCAGTAAGGTCTATGCCCTCGGTGGTCCTCAGCAGGGGTATCGGATCCTTGTTCCGTGTATTCTGCCTGAGGTAACCGTTAAACAGTTTCAGGTTCACGGTAGCCCAATTCAGTAGGTCCACTTCGAAAGCCTGTCTTGTTCTAACAATAAGACCCTTGGCCCAATTTATCTGCATTTTGTACGCATTTAGACATGCAGGAGTTCCGTCCGTAAGCGGCTTTTTCAACAATCTTCGCTTTTTGTTAACTTCGACTTTGAGGACTGCGTAAGCCATCGCGGTCTGTTGGTTAACCTCTTTCTCAAAATTTGACAATGATTTTCCATGAGACTGTGCAGTATGTCCCGGAACGTTTCCCACTCCTCGGTTATATTTCCAAAGAATAAAGAATCGCCTTGCCATATATTCCTTCTGATTGTTGTGAGTCTTGCTGGTATAGAAAATAGTGAGTACTCCCATCGCCGTACCACGTGGTCACTTTAACCTAGCGGTTGTAGGCATGAAATCTTCGGCCATGCTGCCCTGCGACTTCGTAAGAGCTAGGTCCAGGCAATTGGCCTGTTGTCCTTCGCACACCCTTGTTGGAAAAGTGACGTGCTGTGTGGGAAGTAGCTTTAGCGTCGTGCTCAGAAGACAACCGTCAAAGGCTAGATCAGAACTATGTGCGCAGGTCAAGTTCCAGTCGATGTGAGGTGCATTGAAGTCACGCATCATCAGGATATCCAACCGTGTAGCAATCTTTTCAAGCTCCTCTAGTAGGTAAGCATCGGCTACGGGGTCTCTTCTCGGTGGACGGTAGACTCTTAGAACATCTTGATTTGATGTACCTGGCAATTTTATGGAAAGCCATATCGCCTCGGAAGAAGACGCAAGTTTATAAGTTTTATCTAAAACTGTAAGTTCACTTTTTACGTATGTGAGTACGCCACCTCCTTGACGCTCTTTCCTGACTTTTCTAAAAATTTGGTAGCCAGCCATAGTAACCTCCCAGTCGTTCACGTGTTGGGACAACCAGATTCTGTTACGGAAATTATATCTGAAGATAGATCGCAGACATGAATCTTAAGCTCGTCAAGATTCGATAATATACTCCGTGCATTGTTGTACAGAAATGATAGATTTTGGTTTGCCCAGGAAGTGCTTACGGTCGAGCTGAGCCCGCTTTTACGTGGTCGACTACATAATCACCCGGAAACAGCTTATCCAGGGGGATAACAACGGACGATGGATCATTTGGTTGTTGTTTATAACCAAATTTTGTTCCCCTTTGCTGAGCTGCTGTCTCAGTTCAGTGACAAGTGGATGACGTTTTATCCGTTCCGCAGGTGAGAAGTCCTGTTGAAAAACTCCAAGGTTTGAGTTTTTTAACTTAAAAGGCCTAGATAGAACGGGACTGGCTTCCAGGCTTCTGTTCAAGATAACTTTTAGAGGCCTAGGACGTGTTGATTCAGATTGGCTTTCGGGCCATTTTCCAAGGCGGAAAGATTTTTCCAGTTCAATCGACGTATTGGGTTCCAGCATATTGTTCAGGAGTTCATGAAAGTGGTTCATCTCTTCGGAAGATAGGTCAACGGGAGTCGTAGCTGTTGATTCAGGTAGTCCCTGTATGATGAAACCTTTTTCCTGTCCGTGGAATTTTATACCTACGATGCTGTCTTCCACATTCTGGTGGTAAGTTTTCCCGTTGCGCATTGGTGATGATGGAGCGGATGCTGATTGGCTATGTGTTGGCTTTGATCCGGTTTTTCGGTTTCGGCGAAATTCCACGAGGTCAGCGATTTTGAAAGTCGCAGGTGGTAGTTTCGGTAGTGGAATCACTTCAACTGCTTGTGCTTGGTGTGAGAATCTCAGTATTTCATGCGGAGGACAAGACAGTGGTCAAAGCCCCATGTTCGAGCTTTTTTGAGGAATAAATAAATAAATATATAAATTGTATATTTAAGGCCCAGAGAGTTCCGTCATTTCAAACTTAGTATCGCGGTATAAATAAATACAAAGTGGATAATTGCTACACTATGTGAGCAGCCATATTAACAGCAGAAATGAACAATATGGTAGGCATATACGATTCAGAACAATTTGCCATTTGTAAAACAATAGTCAACAATATTTGACATAAACGGTGAACTAGAAAAGAAGCAGTAAAAAAAACTCCTAGGGTTAAATCGAAAACGGAGTTCGGCCAGCCGCCAATTTAAAAAAATAGGAGAAAAACCCGCTTCACTTAAAAATTAAAAGCTAGATGCAATGGGATAGTATTGTGATGTTTCTCACAACGTATGAGGGTTCGGAACGCTCCTTGTCGTGTGAGAGAAAATAAAGCAGTCAGAGCTACTGTTTTTAACCACCAGTGGAAGTGAGAGAGGACGAACTCATCGTAGACACCAGGGTCAAAAGGAAGAGGGGACAGTAGAGGTCAGAAGATCATCATCGAGATGCGACCTTGCCGACTGCATAGTCCAACAATCAAAGAGGAAAAACCATCAGAACCCGCCTCGATCATCAACTGAACCTGGAGACCATCGTCGGGGTTGCAAAAGTGGAGGAAAGTACCAAAGTTGTCAAGACCTGGCGATGCTACTTTAAAAGGAAGGGGGCAAAAAGTGAATGCAAAAATTGACTCTGCAGAGGATGATGGAAATATAATTAGAGACCAATATAATATCAAAAGAGCTGCCTGAAATACCAGGAGGACCCTTTTCGAAATCCTAAAGTTGCGAATTTGGGAAGAAAATGGACAATAAGGACATCATATCTTCCGAAGTAAAATGTTTGCGTAATTTTGTTTTAAAAATAGCTTATGTGGACGACAACCTTATTTGCAGTGGAATATTATTCCAAATGTAAGCATATTTGGAGGCAAAAAACTGAGACCGGTTAGTTGTGGAGCTAAGGGGTGGTGAAATGATCATGGAGGAATAACGAGTGGCAAAGGGTCGATCTACCGGAGCGAGAGCGTCAATTCGTGGGAGATTTAGGCTAGAGTTAACGCGAAACAGGATGCAGAGACCGGCTTCGAGTCTTCTAACCTACAGAAGTTTAATATTTGCTAACTGGCATCTATCCGTATAAGAGAAACTGGATCCAGGAAGAGAATATACTCTTCGATTAAAAACCCTCTGACATTTTTCAATCTTACTGCGGTCAGAGGCATTCATCAGCCCAAAGAGGGGACAGCAGTATTCTAGGATAGGAAGAACAAACATGCGGTACCGGTTTAACTTTTTTCCTGAAGGAAAACATTATGTGATATAACACCACATATCTGTGCAGCCTTTGCAGAAATTCGATCTGCATGAGGCGATAATGCTAGATTATAAATAAATAAATAAATTGGTTTATTGATTTGGCACTGCTTGGGCGCTGTCAAATTCTTAGAACACAGGAAAAACCCTAAAACAAACTCCTCTTTTCATTTATTACTTTTGCTTTGGTTTGTTTGTTTGCTTAAAAAGCAGTGTTCGAAATGAAGAGTTTGTTTTAAGTAAAAAACTGTTTTGTAAGGTTTAGAAATAGCAAAATTTGAAGTTAAGAAAACTATACAGAATGGGGATGAATGCATCAGGGTGAGAATGATTAGATTCAATACTAGTCTGTTATTGACTTTCGAGAGTATTCATTCGACAGAGGTAGAGACATCTGCGGTCGATTCGAAGGGATAGGTACTTCCAATCAGAAGCGAGCGCAGTCGATTCCGGTGTGGGGTCTGCCAACTAATTAGACATAGTTGGCTGATTGCTTAAGAAAGGTGAAAAAAGATTAGGAGCAGGAAGAGTTCAACGGTAAGAGAATTTCAATGCAGTCCTACAGTCTTCATATTCGTTTACTATAACATAGTGTTGATTATGTTTGATTCAGCTGTATGAAACAGCTTGTACCATTGGTTTCATAAAGCTATATAAAAACCTAGGCGTGTGGCTGGTTGCGCATTCAAATTATGCGGAGGATAAAAAATGTTAAAAACGGAATAAATATACTTCTTAAAGACCAAGATAAAAAATAATAAGTTTTGCAAGTTATTTTTAAAGCAAATTGTTTAAAACTCATAAAATTATCGAAAAAAATACAGACGCTATCCAAAAACATTTTAAAATGTAAAATTATCATAATTTTAATAAGTTTTAACAATAAAATAAAAGCTGATTTTTAGATAATGGGTACATAAATCATTAAATTGAGAGCCCTTGCGCATAGCCAGAGGACAGGTATTTATGAGTCTTGTAAGTTACTAACCACCTGCTATAGCTTTCCAATTACCAGATTGTGTACCACGTAACCAAATGATTAAATTCTTCATCTCTATTCGTGTAACTAAGACCTAAGTCTTTTATGGTTGATCGTTCAAAAAGTGTACTATTTTGAAATATGAGGGATCCAGGAAGATTGGTGGGGCCAAAACACATGAAACTACTATTGGATGAAGAAAACTACATCTGCCAAGTACAGATCCAACGTGAGAGCATAAGTAGATCAGTGTTGATTTTATCAACGCAACTATTGGCAGTGTCTTTAAAAAGAATAAATGCACTTGAGATCGTCAGCGTAAACGATATTTTGTGAATTTGTGAGTAAAGCTCAAATTTCATTTATGTACAGAATAAAGAGAAAACAGAGAGAATAAAGAACCGTGCCTTGAAAAACGCCACTCGTGATCGGCTGAGGCTCCGAGTAGCTTTTACCTACTTAGACATTCTGGCTGCGGTTAGACATGTAGGAACCAATGAAGTCAAGGAGAGGAGGCCGGATGCCGCGGGCTTCCAGTTTCACCAGAAGACGTCTATGCGGTACTTTGTCAAAGGCTTTGCTCAGGTCAAAGTAGATCACAACCACTGACTGCTGCTCATTACCAAGGGAAGTGACTGAGGTTCAGAAAAGCTAAGTGACACACATGGCATGATCTTTCAGGTAGAAAACCATATTGCGAGTCGCTTATGACCTTATTTTTAAGCAAAAGTCGAGAATTTGATTAAAATAATTTTTTCAAGAAGTTTTGCTAGAGCGGGGTTTTATGAACGCCTCGATAATTATTTACGTTCAAACGAGATCCCGACTTGAAGACATGAAGAATAATATATGTCTTCCATGAGTCAGGAAAGAATCCGTTTAAAAAATAAACTGAGAATACTTGGCTAAGAAATCGGGGAAAGCTCGGCACTCTCTTAATAACTGAGTTTGGAATACCGTCAGTCCCCGAAGAGTGCGAGATTTTCAGACGCATTATTTGCTTACGAATTAGTTCTATGGAGAAATCAATGGTACTGATAGCATTGAATGATGATGCCTGAAACTTCGGAACCGGTTCGGATTCCATCGTAAGATTAGTTACAAAGAATGCACTAAACAATTCTGCCTTGCCAGAGTCTTCGGGAACGAATTTCTTAGTTTCATTAAGTAATGGAGGTATTTCATAACCTCGTTTAGAGCAGGATTGACGGTGGAACAGTTAAGCAACAGATTTGGCAGGGTTTGACTCGCTGAGTGCGCATGATTCCCTCTGTATGTACCGTGCCAGCCGAAACTTAGAGGCTTATTCAAAAATCTCTGCAATCCTTAGATGTACAGATAACGAACTAGTATATTGATCTTTCAATTGCTTCCTCAATTTCTTTAGTCTTGGCAAAAGAAAGTGAAGGATGGTGGATTCCGAAGTGTAGAGCTTGACAATTATGGTTGGCCCAAATTCCAGGATGTTATTTGAAACTACTGACATGAAGTCAGAAAGACTTGCTGCATCGTTCATTGAGGAGAGATGCTGCCAGTCCAATGAGTCCAAAAAGTTGTAAATTAAGCTCATATCTGCGAGTTCAAAAGCATGATAGGTACAAACGGCGCTAGCCTTTTTTGATGAGACAAATGGTAAGCAACAGTGAATTAATGTATGGTCACTTTGGTCACTCTCGAAGTCGGTTGTCCATTGGCTTTTTCCTTCTTGGTGTCAGTTTTGCGTTTTGGACGGCTTTTTGTTTAAAGGCGGACTGCTTTTGTCCTGAGCCATTGTTAATTGTTGTTTGGTAGCCGTAGTAGCTGTCGAAGGTGTTGTTGGGAAAGCCTTTGAACGAGTATCAATGGTTATGCTCCTGGTAAGTCGCTCAGTTGTACAGTATTGTTGTACAACAAGCTGCAAAGTTACCAAAATCTATCGTAGCAGGTTTTTAAACTTTATTTTCCGACGGCCATTCTCGTCGTCCACTACGTCTCTGGCGTTTTCTTCGGGGACTGTGTCCAGTGGTGGTTGGCGCCTCACATAATGTGGCAAGGTAAGAGATAAGAAACACCTACTAGTTTAGACGGGTGATACGCCCCTTGGTAGAGTTACATTGGAATCACTTTCCTCTTCCGATGACTAAAATGTTTTTGCATTATAAATTTTGCAAGGAAACCGTTAAAGAGGACGGTAGAGGAACGTCATCCGAAACGTAAATTCGGTTGTCCAACGCCAGTTTTCTAACTCGACGTGAGGTGAGTAGTCATTCTCTTTTTGATTATGAGGCATAAAAGTTTACAATCCAACAAAAAATGAAGGAAAGTTTTTGTTAAACTTATGTCTATTTTTACTGTCCCCTTCACTATTTACGAATCATAAGGTAATGGACTGTAAGTTTGTAGGATTCGTAACCCATTAACCGATGAGCGATAGGAGATTCAGTGATAAAAATGCAACGTGGCGCGTAAGAACAAGTTGGTGAACATTTTTAAAAAGATACCATTTTCGGGCTCTGTCAACATCGGATGTGGAGTCACTGTACGTCAGCACACTCCTAACAATCATTAATATCAATTAAAAGGAATTCATCGTCCAAGGGAAAGCAGACATACTTATGAACCCTTGGCAGCAATGGGCAGCTTTTCAGTACAGTTCCCATTTGGGCTTCGAAAACCCTAGTGATAGTAAACTCTATAAGACAGTCAGAAATTCTAAACGATTCATATACTCTAAAAATTAAGCCTACATCCATAGATCGATGACAAACAATGTTCTTAACGCATATAAGCATATCTTCTTTAGCAATCGTGCACTTTGCCGGCGTCCTGGCCATGGCATCCAAGGATCATGCATGGAACTATCCAAAAGATATGGTTTTCGACTCCTCTGGATCAGAAGACTCCAAAAATGTCTCATTTCCTTATTCAAAGTTACACACGGCAAATATATTTTCAGAATGAATAAACCATCAAATCACAATGGCCCTCGAGACACTAGAAATAAACAAAATACTACACAAATTCCCAGCTTCAAAAAGGCCCAGTGATCAATCTTCCATTCCATAAGTTTTTGCGACAAAATGGAAGGTCTTACTAAGTTCTATAAGAAAAAGGCAAGCTCTCCTAGAATTTAAAATAGATTCTTAAAGCTATATGTAAAATAATACTACATAATTTTTTTAATTGGATGGGGCATTTCAAGTCAGTTCTTTACCGCAGAATAAGAACCGAAAGGGCTCTGGTAACGACAACACCTGGAATCAACAGTCACGTATACGTACTTTGAGTGCGTCTGGTGCCGTGACGAAATAAGGGATGGATCCTTCCGCACGCTATCGGTGATAGCCAATTTACTGAAACTGGTGTATATGTCACGGAATTTTCAGTTTTGGACGTAGTCCTCCCGTTGAGCTACCCTCCAAGTGCACCTAGACAGGATGAATTTATTTGGAAGTATTTGTGCTTAAAAATTAATCTATGAATCCAAATCCGAATTTGTGTGCGTCTTATGTGCTCACGCTGACGTTGATAGCCATTCCACTGGAACCGGATATTCCGATCAGAACCTTGTACTACCTTCTACAAATTTGATACGTTCCTCCGAATTTGCAACCCTGACGATGGTCTCCGAAATCTGTTGATGATATTAGTGGGTTCTGATATTTCCACCACCTTGTTGGTGGACTATGCAGTCAGCCAGGTCACATCTTGGTGACGATTTCATGACCTCTACCGTTCCCCTTTCGTTTTGACCCTGTTGTCAGTATCAGTATCAGTATATTTGAGGGAGATGTAGGTAAGTCACCTTTGAATTCCCATTTTGTACATGCGAGTTGTGGTATCAAAAAAATAGTATCTCGATATGTTGGCGATGCCAACATAGTGGAACATAGTTGAAAAAGAGCAGACAGTGAAAAAAAAAAAAAAACTCCCGGTGAAATTTAGGAGAAAAAAACTGTCACACTTGGGAGGGGGTCCAACGGGGGGCATTTCGGAGGTCACACGAATCAGCCAGATTCTCCTTTGCTGATTGCAGAGTCCGTTGAGGGATTTCGAAGGCGGAAATATATGTCCAGATCATCCTCGGTCCATTGCGGTTCGAACCAAGGGAGAACGTTCATACACCTCATGGACGACGATCGCCAGGTCCAGCTGATGCGAATACTCACGGTGTCACCAAGGTGTGCAAATAAGTGAAGCAGCGAAGACCTCGAGGACCCCAGCATAGGAATAATGGGAGAATGCAGGCCCTCGAACGAAAATAACAAACATAAAAGAAATGTTACTCAAATATAGCTAGTAGTATCATAAATGCCTTATTTTATGACGTCACACTTGCAGCTTTCATTTAGCGTTGTAGCTCGCACCATTATATCGATCTAACTTTCGCTTAAAAACCTCCAAGGAGTCCGACATAACAACATCCAGAGTTAGACTATTCCAAGCTTCGACTATAACTTTTGGAGAAGAAATACTTCCGAGTGTCTGGCCTTGCTCCAGTCACACGTAATTTGAGAGGATGACCTCTCAAGTTGTTGTTTTGGTGCTGACTCGAAGCAGTCGCTGGACGGGACAGACATGTCGTGGACGAAGTGTGCTAGAATGTTTAGTGATCAGGATTTCTCGAAACGTCGTTTGCAGGGAGAGATTGGAGGACAGGACGTGGGTGGCTCGCGTTTGGACCTTTTGACAGTTTTCGAGGATGTCATGTCGCTTTCGCGCGGGTCTCCAAGCGGATAGCGGACTCCAAACTGTGGCCGCACGAATGTTCCGAAGACTTTGGCAAGCAGTCGGTAGTGAAGGCTGCAAAAGCTCGTTTAACGAGTTACAGAATCGACATGGCTGACTTCGTTACCTTTGCGCAATGTAGGGAGGTTTTAAGCGAAGGCGTGATCCAGAGTCCAAGGTCCTTTTGGACATCCACTTCTTTCAGTGGAGTGCCATTCAGACTGTAAACCGTACGTTTCGAAGGATTGCTTTTCCCGACTCGTATGATGTTGCACTCGCTCTCATTAAATGGCAAGAGCCAGTCATTTGACCATTTCTGGAGTCGATTTAAGTTTGCCTGCAAGTTCTCTTCATCAGCCGCAGTTTAAATGACGCGCCAAAGTTTGAGATCATCGGCAAACATGGCAATATCGCAGTCCAGTTCGTTGGCACAATCGTTGATGTAGACAATGAACAAAATAGGGCCGAGAACAGAGCCTGGGGAACACCACTCTCAACCTCAACTTTAGTCGACTGTTTGTCGCTGATATGGATAGTTTGTGAGCGGCCAATTAAGAAGTTTTCTATCCATGTCAGAAGTCTACCTCTTACGCCTATGCGGTTGAGTTTATAAAGAAGGTGGTTGTGCGGCACTCTATCAAAAGCCTTTTTGAAGTCTATATAGACTGCATGCACCGTATTTCCACTATCGACCGCTTCAGTCCAACGTTCTAAACAGTAGAGCAAATTTGTGACGCAGGATCTACCTCTACGGAAACCGTGCTGGGCTTCGGATGGCAGATTGTTATGTTCGAAGAACTGCATAAGTTGTTTGCTTAATTATTTTTTCCATGATTTTCCACGATGATTTCCTCGTCTCTTACCTCCCTGATGGTTATAAACAGTTACTCTGATTGTTATATTATGACTCATCCGACAAGGAGCGTTCCGAACCCTCATAAGTTGTCAACAAACATCACAGTACTATCCCATTGCATCGTAGCAATCTCATCAACTGCAACTATAAATTTTTTTAGAGAAGCAGATTTTTTCTCATAGTTTCTCTTTTTTAATTGACGGTTCGTCAATCTCTGCCCCCGATTTCACCGTAGGAGTTTTTTTTTTCACTACTTCTTTCCTAGTTCACCTTATATTTAAAAGATTGCTGAATATTGTTTTAAAAATGTCGAATCTTTCTGAATCGGATATGCCTACCATACTTCACATTTCTGTTGCTCATATGGCTGTTCACATATTGCAGCAATTATCCACTTTTTA
This sequence comes from Schistocephalus solidus, assembly GCA_017591395.1. Taxonomy (NCBI): domain Eukaryota; kingdom Metazoa; phylum Platyhelminthes; class Cestoda; order Diphyllobothriidea; family Diphyllobothriidae; genus Schistocephalus; species Schistocephalus solidus. Next base: position 13,603 of record WEDG01006978.1, on the reverse strand, counting down.
TTTATTTAAACCTCGATATAATGTTTTCAATGATGGGGTCCCCTGGGCCTTAAATAAATAATTTATTTATTATTGCTTTATTTCATATCCAATTCTGAGGAGGAATTTACTTAAAGAACTAATCACATGGTTTTGTGTTATACCTTCTGGGTATGAGCAAGCCATAGCTGGTGGTTAGTGACCCACCATAATGTATATATCCATTATTTAAAAAGCAGCTTTGGGACATTATTTTCTCTAAGCATGAGCACTCAGCTCAATATTTGTAGCCAAACAAGCTGTTTATCTGTAATGATAAAACCCCAATGGAATGTCGGATTTCACCCTCATTAGCAACTGAGAGGCCTAGGTCTAATCTACAATGCCAAAAGTTATCTAAGTGGTTGGCCCTCTAGGTAATGCAAGCCCACAGCCCTCCGGGTCAACAGGAATTTCGGTTCCACTTGAATCTACACCCATTCACCCTGTTCCCGGTACGAGTGAAATCGTGTTAACGCCACTTTTTTCCCCTCTCAGGCAAACCACGCTTCGAATTTCTGTCAAATCTAGTAAACCTACGAAACCTCCCAGTATATCTGAATCAGTTGCTAAGCCAGGCGACAAAATCAGTTATGTAATTACCGATGGAAACATGCTAAAAACTCGGCATCTAAATAGATGCGAATGCTCACGTTAGCATTTTTCCCAACCCAAAAATTATCAAAAATCCCCAAATAATTAAGTCTTCTTATTATGATAACGGTTTTTTTCTAAATAATTTATTCCTTTTTCATATGCACGTATTCCACTTATTTATGCTTACTTCCCTCAAAATCTCCTTTCTAAGCCAACTACTATATTTCCCACGCCACAATATAACCCTCCCTTCCACGGTTTGCATCCAAATATGCAATTGTACAATGATCTCAGTTGTTTTAACAGTAACATTTCAACAAATTTTAGACAAGAGTAATTTTGCTTCCGAACCTTTTGTTTCCTCCCTCCATTTTTCTTCTCGGTCACCAAATCTGCTTTTTTATAAAAACTGATGAGCGTAACCTGCAGCTGAGAAATACGCTCAGTTTAGTTTCCCTCAATTCAAGATCAGTTGTGAATAAGATATCTGAGGGAAGATATATTTGTATATTTTGAAGGGTAACAGGCATTGCCCATTGATGACCCTTTTAGTAAAAAAAATTTCATTTGCATAATTTTATATTGCGTAATATTCCCAGTTAAATATCTGCTTTCGACGGCGCGCGTTTGTTTCTGGAAAGCAATGGCTTGGGATTCCGAGTCGCGTGTGCTAAACGACTCCACTCGCTCAGTCGTAATGCCCCCATATTAGTCACGCTCTTTTCCTTGATTGAAGTTGACTTCATACTCTCTAGGAAGGAGATTAGTAGAGAATTTTGTCGAAAATGGCATTCCTCGGTTTCCCCTGACATCACCCCAATGCAGAGAAAACTGAAAATTTTTAAATTGTCGACAAGCAACAGAGAAATTACGACCGCTGTTGCCATGTTGAACAAACGCCTCCAATTTCGTCTACGGATTCGCCATCTGAATCCCCAGCTAACACTGCACGGAAACCGACCTTGATTAATCTTTTGGGATCCCAAGAAAACAGTACTTCCTTTTTTTCGTTCTCAACACGGCAGTACTCCTCCTATTACCATACCCATACCAAGTATACCAGTTACTCCTGGTAAACCAACGTAGATTTCTAGCTCAAAGACAAGTCCGGCTGAAGTCTCAACCAATCGAAAACCGCAAAATTGTTGCCTCTCCTTGAAAACTACTCCATTAAGATCGCCTATTTCTCCCAAAAACATCCCCATTCCAACAAAATCGAATTTCCAGATATCGCCCAGACCTCATACTGAGGCTGATAAACGAAACATACAAGAATTCTCGCCCACAAATAGTGCATCTGTGCCACTCCAAACAGTACATCTCCCACCCCGCAGCCAATTTTCTCTATGGTCGTTTCCCCAGTTTTCTCTTAATATGAAGGGTCCTGCTGGACTACTAGACTCACCTGACCTTCTGTGTCCAGGGATTTCCCGGTCATGCCCCAATAGCTAGCAGTTGTGCTCAGTTCCCCTGTCTGTCATTTCCACCTCCATATTTTACTCCCCTTCACCCACATCAGGCGCGTATGATCCCACCTTTTTTTCAATACAGGGCGGGAGCACCCGCCCCCTATGTTCAGTGGCCCGTGAACCACTGGATGAATTAGCCGCTCTCCCTAAAAAACAACCACCTTGCCCACTTAAACTGTTCGTTCTAAATGCCAGATCCTTGCTCAATAAAATGCCCCTGCTTCAGACTTTAGTCTTTGTCCACTGTCCAGATATCGTCATAGTAACTGAAACATGGGCAACACCTTACGTAGCCGACCCCGAACTCTCTCTTATAGGTTATACTTGTACTCGAAATGATCGCCGTGACAGTCGTGGTGAGGGAAGCTGTATTTATATTAAACAAGCGCTGACATTTCGGACCTTAGATCATCCACAATTAAATGTGGTTGACAAGAGCTGCTGGCATCAAATTACCCTAAAAAATTGGAACTTTTTACTCATTGGCTGTGTCTATTGCCCGCCCAATACCAGTGAGGATTTCTATCTTTGTCTCTCACAAGCATTTCATGCTGCAGTTGACTTAAATTTCAAGTATTGCTTAATTTCAGGTGATTTTAACCTTCCTGACATTCACTGGTTTCCGCTCCCCTCCGGCCCCATTAATTTCGAGGACTACCTCGAGGCCGTAGATATTGGCATGTGGACCCGCGTTGTTGACTTCCCTACCCGAGGATCAAGCATACTTGATCTAATGTTCTGCAGAGGTTGCCTGCCTTTGACAGTGTCATCATTAGGCCCACTTTGGGAGCTCAGACCATTACATCGTTGTTTCTACACTACAACTGGAAACCGATGAAACGCCTTCCAAAACATAAAGCTTTTTCTTTGATTTTCGATTAGCGCTTTCGACAGAATTATTGATACATCTTAACTCCCACGACTGGTCTAATTTTCATGTGTCAGGATGTGAACACCTGTACCGGTATGCTTTTACGAAGTTTTTAGATCCACTTATTTCTTGTTTTGTTCCCCGTAAGAAATTAATTAATGTCGCGGATGAGGTTTATCTCCCTTTATCTTTTCGCCGTAGGTTGCGTAAACTCTCTCGTCGATTCCATTTGCAAAACGACATTTCCGTTCTGCCCTTGATTCACCGTATTTTTGAGCAGGCCAAGAGGTTAACTGAAGAAAAATGGCTAGCCGAAGAGGTCAAATATGTCGAAAACCGTTCGTTAAATGTAGCGAAACATTTTTCACGCGCAATACGAAACCATAGTAAAACATGGCATCCCGTACTACTTGACTGCGTTGGCAATCCTGTAGTTGATGACAAATTGACGGCTGATAGTTTTAACGTTTTCTTGTACAGAACATTTATTGAAAATTCTACCGCTCCCACTCCGCCCATCCAGGTTTGGACCGGTGCCATCCTCGAGACCATAACTTTTACCCTCTGGGACGTAACCGTAGCCATTCGACGTTTTCGTCAATCTTATAGTCCTGGACCAGATGGCGTACCGATCAGTATTATAAAGGTGGATGCTAATGATATTTTCCCGTCACTTCTATGTAAAATATTTAATCTAGCTCTTGAAAGTGAAACCTTTCCCAGTGTATGGAAGGAATCGCACATTCTACCTATCCCCAAGCACGGTCAATCTACGTCATTTGACGATTTTCGGCCAATTAACACACTTTCCGCAGCTTCGAAAATCCTAGAGACCTTGAGCAAAGATAAGATGATGTATCATTAAACTGAGAATAACCTATCGAGTGCAGCCCAGCATGGGTTCCTCAAAACAAGGTCTTGTGACACATGTCAGCTCTCTTTCTTTGATCATGTTCTACAATCTAGGGATAATGGCTTTACATTCAACAAAGTCTAGTTCGATTTCACCAAGGCCTTCGATCGTGTTGACCATGCCCTTCTTCTCCTGGAACTCTCCTCTTTCGGTATATGTGGTAAACTTCTGAGCTTGATATCTTCTTTACCTGAGCTCTCGTACACAACATGTTAAGATCTCCAATGCTATCTCAAACTCGGCACGTGTGAGGAGTGGAGTTATTCAGGGTTGTGTGCTAGGCCCGCTTTTATTTTTGTCTTTTTGTCAATGATGTGCCAGGTTTTATTTTCGAAATGGTAGGCCCTTTATGTATGCCGACGATTTAAAAGTTGCCTATCGATACAAGCCGGAAGATCGCGACACCGTGCTTGATCTATTAAAAATTGATCTCGAGGCCTTTGCCAAGTGGTGCTGCACATGGCGCCTTTCCCTTTCTTGGCAAAAATGTTCCGTTATGGTTTTCGGTGACAACCATAAGCCTTATCTTAGCATAGGTGGCCACGATATAAATTTACCCGGCGTTGTTAAGGACCTGGGCATATCATCTTCCAACGGTCTCAATCTTTCAGAGCATTGCGCCCTGATTGTCGCCAAAGCACGCAGAACTGCCGGGTTTATCCTCCGAAATTTTGAAACTATTGATATTAGACTCCGCCTTTATAAAATGTACGTTTAGACCTGGCCTGGAATACTGCTCGTTTCTATTAAGCCTTCTGCGCGCTAGCGAACGGAAGAAAATAGAATCGGTCCAGCACTTCTTCACAAAAAGAATTTTATCGTTGGAGCACCGGAATCTGTCGTATCAAGAACGCTGTGGGCTTGTAAACATTGATCCCTTATGGTTTCGCCGAGTGCAGAAGGGACTGTTTTTGCTGTTTAAGCTTTTGAATAGTCGTACATTTAATCCCCTTACCACTGTGAGGCAGCTTGACCATCCTCGGCGCAGCAGTCATCGCAATGTCTTTTTATTTCTTCCATTAGCTCGCACAGTTAAGTATCGACGGTTCTTTTCTGTAAAAGCCATGGCCATGTGGAATAAACTTCCCCATGATATAAAAATCCAACGGAGTTTTTACTTTGTTTAAGATAACTATTACTAGATTTTTGCATTCAGAACAGTTTCACAGAATTCAGGGCACCGACACGGTAGAATCTGTTTTCCTGTTCGACGGAGTGCGCGGCATCTGAACTCGATCCCAGGTGTTACCTTGAGGGATACGGCACCGTCTCTGCAGCCTGCACCCGCTGAATTCTTCGGCAGACAGTGAGCAACCGTACACGGATGCTTTCTTGCCTGGGGCAGAATCCCGGTTCCTAGCAAAGACAGAGAGACTGCATACAGACTGCATACAGACTGCAATTGTGTTAGCCCTTCCCTGATATGAATTGCTATCATCATTACAGGCAGCAGTTTTTCTCCTGAATAACATAAAGATAGGAAAAACATTTATACTGATATATATTCAGGAGTTTTTTTCACTGCCAGCCTCTACCCACTGAATATTTCATCTGACAATGCCTGTAAACCGGCATTTAATACAACTATTATTATTATTATTATTATTATTATTATTATGTGTACAGTCAATATAAAATGGTGTACATTTAAAAATGTTTGAGTCAAAGCATAAGATAGCTTCAAATGCGTTTTCACAGTTATAGGCGAAACATTGTGGAAGAAAAGTTGAGCCTTAAAGATTTTAAAAGGATGTTTTGAAGTAATCATGTTGTGAGAGTCGTCTGTTTGTCAAATATTTTGCCATCAAGCCTTCTTTTAAATCAAAATTGCTGTTAGAGTTAACTATCTCACTTGGTAACAAATTCCAAGCTCGTACCACTCGTTGGCTGAAAAAAAAACTTTCTGAGGTTCAATCGCGTGCGTTCGCTATTCGTCTCTTACGGATGACCACGCAGATGAGTTGTGCAGGCAAACTCGAAGAAATCCTTTGATCTCAGGAAGGAATCATGGCCCCGGATAATTTGGAATGTCCACAACAGGCTACACCGTAAGTGCCCGTAGGAAAGAGAGATAAGTCAAGCATTTTCAATCTGTCTTCGTACGGTAAAGTCTTTAGACCGTCGACTATCTTCGTTGCTCTCCGTTGCACCTGTTTGAGGAGGTCAACATCTTTCTTCATCCATGGTATCCAAGCTGGTATTCCATAAACTTAATCTGGTCTCACGAAGACGCCATAGACTTTTCCGAAGAAATCAGGAGATATATTTTAAACGCATGTCTGATCCAATGCAGTGTACATGTTGCCTTCTGGACTGCTTTCTTACAGTGTTCTGAAGGCACCAGACTCGCAGTTGTCCACATGCCCAGATCTTTGTGTGTTTCTACCTCTTTTAATGCAGTGCCATTAAAAAAGTACTGGTGTTTCAAAGATACTTTTCAACCGGTGCTTATGAATAGGGATCACGCACTTGGATACATTAAACTTTAAGCAGCCACCTGGCCGACCAGGGCCCTTAGTTTAATCGATATTCGATTGTAACCCTTTTGCGTCATCAGCGCAGCTAACCTCAGTCCATATTTTAATGTCATCTGCAAAAATGACAGCTTCACAATCTTTATCGTTGAGACAGTCGTTCACGTAGATTAGGAAAAGTAGGCGGCCAAAAACAGAAGCTGTGGAACAACACTTTCTAATTTTGCCCATTGCGAGCTTGAGTTACCAACAACAATAGAAAAAAACGGCGTAACGTTTGGCGAGGAAACTTTCATCAGATGCGAGCAGATTTAACAGACATCAACTGGACCTCAATGTTTTCGAGCACCGTGAACGAAGATTGGGAGTCCTTCCTAAAATTTTCTTCTGCAACTAATGGACAACCACTGCCCGCTAACGAGTGTCCATCACAGCAAGCGTCCTGGGTGGCTAGACAGCAACTTAAAAAGGGAAATAAACAGGAAGCACAAGTTGTGGAGAAAATATTGCGAGTCTAATCAAGTCGCCTATTTTAATAAGTATAAAGCACAGAGAAACAAAATGAGAAGCCTTATTCTTAAAATCGCGAAGAGAATTTGAGAAGACTTTGCTGCAAAAGGCAACGCAGAATCCAAAGTTAGTCTACAGTTACCTCCGTAGATGTACAAGGAATAAACATCAAATACCGCTGATTAAGACTGCCGTGGGCGTCGAAATTTCTGAAAACAGGGGAAAAAGCCGAGTACTTTTCACAGTTCTACCGCTCAGTCTTCACAAACGAGGCAAGGTTCCTTCGTCCCTCAGTGGATAACCCGCCGACTGCAAGCATTAGCCACATACTATTCTCAGAATTTCTGATCCAAAAGGAATTTAAAAAGAACTAAAAGAGTCGAAATCCCCAGGACCAGACGAGCTTCCACCCAAGCTTCTGAAAGAACTCGCCAATGAACTTTTCCGCACCTCTGTCAGTGCTCTTTCAAAAGTCCTTTGACTCGGAACACTTCCTTTCGATTGGAAGCTGGCACATATAACTCCCTTGTACAAAAGCGGTAGCCGGGCGTCAGTGACAAACTACAGGCCCATAAGCTTAACATGCATCCTTGGCAAGATTATGGAAAAGGATCATCAAGAGCAGGTGGTGAGAAATTCTAGAGACTCATAATTTGTTATCAAGCTGTCAACACGGGTTCGAAGGAAGATCATGCACAACGCAGATTTGCTGTATTCGCTCAGAGGTGGACTAAGCATGAAGATAGACACGCGGTTCACGTGCCTTCATTGACTTTCAAAGGCCTTCGATACTGTGCCGCACGAGACTGCTGTACAAGCTAGAAAGAATTGGAATCAGAGGTAACCTCCTCAAGTGGATCGAAAACTTCCTCGTGGGTCGGCGCCAGGTTGTGTGCATCGGCCAGAGAGGTCAAGTTCTGCTGCGGTCTGAGAGTGGGGTTCCTCAGGGTTCAGTACTGGGCCAATACTGTTTTTAATATGCGTGAACGATTGTGTCAGGAATCTCGACTGTGAAGCAGCAATGTTTGCCGACGACATTAAAATCTGGAATGTAATCCAGAGCCCTGCTGACGAAGATAAACTGCAGATCAACCTAACTCGGTTGGAGGTGAGTCGAATCATTGGCTTTTTGCGGTTCAACGTCGATAAGTGTACAATGCTTCAGCTTAGGCAACCCATCTGGATCTGCCGAAAGTAGAAGTTACTTTCTCAACGCAGAAGCCTTAAAAGACGTGGAAATACAAAGGTCCTTTGTTTGCTGACGACCACCCTGTAAAACTATCGTCTCACTGCTCGAAAGTGGTGAAGAGGGCGATTTCGGTGTTGCATGCCATCAGGGAGCCTTTTTGGTTTCGATGAAGATCTTTTCGCTAAGACTTTTGGAACATTCATTAGGCCACATTTGGAATATGCTATGCAAAGCCTGGAAACCCTGGACAGTTCAAGATCGAGAACTGCCTCGAAAGAGTACAGAGGAAAGCCGCCAAAATGGTTAGAAGTCAAAAGCTCCTTGCCATATCCAACCCGTCTAATGAATCTTAATCTGTTCCTTTGAGTTATAGGCAAATGCGTGGTGATCCCCTGCAGACATTCCGCATTGTGAAGGAGTTGGATTGTTGCCTGGAATTCTCGGACTTCTTTGAATTTGCCGCCACGACCCATCTCCGAGGTCACCCATTGAACCTGCGTGTCCAGCAGGCGGGGACTGGATGTGCGCAAGTTCTCCTTCTCTGTCAGAGTGGTTAAACCATGGAATGCCCTCCCTGAAGACGTTGTGATGTCACCATCGCTGGAAAGCTTTAAAAGGGAACCTTGACAGTTTTATGTTCCGCAACGAGCCTGAGCGATGAGGAATTTATCTTAACCCTCGAGAGTCGTGCACCACTTGTCATATTTTATGACCGCCTTTTGTACCTTTGCCATCCACACGGTTTCTCTGTATACCGCACTTAATTTTACGTTACAAATAGGGTACTCAAAGGCCCATGCCTATTTCCCTCAATAAATTGAATTGAATTGAATTGAACTCTCTGTTCTCCGAAAGACAAGAAACGCTTGAACCAATTGAAAATTTTTCCTTAAATTCCAGCGTTTCAAATCTTCTGTAAAAGAAGCCCATGTGGTACGCTATCAAAGGCCTTGTTGAAGTCAAATATACAATTTCTACTGGATAACACTTATATGTAGCCTTTTGTCCATTTCTCATGCGACTTAAGGGCACTCGTGAGACAGGAACGTCCTGAACGTGTTAGACATCACATAAGATTTGGTTGTTTTCCAGATAGTGCATTAAATGCCTCTTGATAATACGCTGCATTATTTTTATGCTATGCAAGTTAAACTGACAGGGTGGTATTTTTCACAGTCCAGTCGTGGAACTCCTTTTTATATCGGAGCACTGAATGCACACTTTCTTTTTTACGGGAGTTTGCTTTCTTCAAATGCCTTTTGGAATATGATGGAAAGTGGAACACCTAATTCGTCAGCAAGTTTCTCTTAGTGCTTCTTCTGGAATTCTATCCGGCCAAGGCAACATGACAGGCTTCATACGGAGTAATTTGGTTCTAACTATGCTCAGTGAAAAGTCAAGGTGTAGGTCCTCTGTTGTGGATGAGGAGGAGGTGGAGAAGGTAGGGAAAGAAGGGGTAAACATTGGTTCAATAACTGGTGGAATAGCAGCAAATGTTATAGGCTCTTGGGTGAAGATGGTTTGAAAGAATTTTGAAAGAAGGGATGCTTTAATCTGGTCATCGAACGCCAGCTGAGAACAGAAGCTTTCGATCTTGATCCAGATGTGATGTGCATAACTGAATCCTGGGCACACTCTCTTATTTTAGACTTGACGCTTGCTATAGATAAGTTCAATTTGTACCGACATGACCACGCTGAAAAAATGGCGGTGGTTGCTTTCTTTATATACAGTCCCCCTTTGTACATTTGTCTTTTCAGCTGAGCATTTCGTCCTTTCGGGAAATGTATACTTTGTTTCGGCCATCCTCCCGCACAATAAAATAGCGGTAATTGTTTGTGTCTAAAATCCTCCGTGTTATTCTGGCAATGAAAACGATCTCTGCGCACTATTCGAAAAAGTTTCAGACACTCAATTTAATGTCAAAATAAACGCAGGCGATTTTAATCTGCCAGACATTGACTGGCAGGCAAATTTCTTTCCCCCAAAACTTCAGAAATTGGTCGATAGTATTAACTTTTTAAACTTCTCCCAGGTGGCTAGTTCAGTGAGTAGAAATCACAGAATATTATATTTAATTTTTACAAATGATGCCCACCCTCTCTTTATGAATTTCCATCGTGATCTATTCACAAGTGATCACGCACTAATTCACAATTATTTTCCAGTCTCCCTTTCCACAAAGCCTAAGGTTAAATGCAATATTCTCGACTTTGCTTACATAAACCATCAATTAAAAAATAATTTCGTTAGCACTCTAGATTGGCGTACTGCTTCTCGGGTAAAAACTGACTGAAAGAACTGTGAAAAGTGTTCAGCTTTGTTTTGAATTTCTGTAATCTCGAAACCATCATCGTTTCTCATTACAGGAATTGGGTTCCTGTTTCGTGTGCTTTTTCTTACATAGCTGTAGAGCAATTTGGGATTGTGAACTGCTCGCTGGAGCAAATCCCTCTCGTAATCCCGTCGGCTGTTGAAGATTAAGCTTTTAACCTTGTTCCTTTGCGTTTTTTATGTTTGCAAGGCTAAATTTTCATTGGATCGGCAAAATTTCTTCCAAAGCCTTCCTTTCCTGTTAATCTCTCGTTTCAGTTCCCTTGTTAGCCACTGTGGTCTGTTAGTTATCCTAAGTTTTGATGGCGGACAGTGGCATTTTATTAGGTTCAACAACCACTCGGTTCATCCACTTGTCACCGAACTGAGACAACAGCTCAGTGAAGGGGAACAAATTTGGTTATTTACAACAATCGAGTGATCCATCGTCCATTTTTCTCCCCGCCTGGAGAGGCTCGTTCCGGGTGATTATGTAGTCGACCTCGTAAAGGGGGACTCGTGCTCGACCGTAAGCACTTCCCGGGCAAACCAAAAACTAACATTCATGTACACCAATGCACAGAATATGTTATCGATGCTCATTGAGCTTAAGATTCATGTCTGTGAAATATCTCCTGATATAACCTAACAGAAACCTGGGTGTCCCAACACGTGGACGACCGGAAGATAACTATGGCTGGCTACCAACTTTTAAGAAAAGATAGGAAAGAGCTTCAAGGAGGCGGCGTACTCAAATACGTGAAAAGTGAACTTACAGTTTTAGACACAACGGGTAAAATGGCGTCTATTTCCGAGGCGATATGGTTATCCATAAAAGTGCCAGGTTTATCAAGTCAATATGTCCTGAAAAGCTACCATTCACCGAGAAGAGACCCCGTAGCCTATGCTTACCTGCTATAGGAGCTTGAAAATCTTGCTACGTGGTGGACTTTAATGCACCTTACATCGACTGGAGCTCAGCCTGTGCACAAAGCTCTGATCAAGCCTTTGACAGTTGCCTTCTGAGCACAACGCTAAAGCTACTTCTCACACAGCATGTCACTTTTCCAACAAGGGTGCGCGAAGGTCAACAGGCCAATTGTCTGAACCTAGCTCTTATGAAGTCGCAGGACAGCATCGACGAAATGTCATGTCACCGCCACTAGGTGAAAGTGACCACGTTTTACAGCGATGGGAGTACTCGCGATTTTCTATACCAGAAAGACCCATAACAGTCAGAAGGAATATATGGCAAGGCGATTTCAGAGGAATGAAGGCCGAAATCATGCACACTCAGTGGGAACCTTCATTCTTTGGAATCATAACCGAGGACTGGGGAACGTTCCGGGACGTACTACACAGGTTCATCGAAAATCATTGTCAGGTTTTGAGAAAGAGGTTAACCCAACAGACCACGATGGCTTACGCAGGCATTAAAAATCGAAGTTAACAAAAAGCCTAGATTTATGAAAAAATCGCTTACGGATGGAACTCCTGAATTTCCAAATTAGTACAAAATGCAGAGAAATTAGGTCAAAAGCCTTATTGTTAGAACGAGACAGGATTTCGAAGTGGACCTGCTGAACCAGGCCACCGTGAAACAGAAACTGTTTCATGGTTACCTCAGGCAGAATATACGGTACAAGGATCCGATACCCTTGCTTAGGACCGCCGAGGACATAGACCGTACTGAAGACAATGCAAAGGCCGATCATCTTTTGAAATTTTTCCGGTCAGTTTTCACAAAGGAAACGAGAAACAATATCCCTGCCGTCGTCTTTAATGTGGATACAATATTCGAGACTGTTCAATTCACCGAGACTATTGCCCTCAATGAGTTTTTGGGGTAAAAGTAATCTAAGTCACCGGGTCCCGATGAAGTACCTGCCAACATTTTCAAAGAGTTCGCGAGAGAGTCGGCAAAACCACTCTCTACGCTTTTTCAAGCATCCTTTAAGACCGGAGGTCTACCAGCTGATTGGAAATCCGCATGGATTACGCCTCTCTATAAGACTGAAAGCTGGTTCTCCACAAACAGTTATCGACCGGTCAGTCTTGCTTCAATTTGGTGCAAAATCATGGAAAAATAATTAAGCAACAACTAATGCAGTCCCTAAAACATTACCATCTGCTTTCCAATGTCCAGCACAGATTTGTAGAGATAGTTCCTGCGTCACAAATTTACTCTACTGTTTAGAAAGTTGAACTGAGGCGGTCAGTAGAGCAAATACGCTGCACACGGTCTATATTGACTTCAAAAAGGCTTTTGATAGCGTGCCGCACCACCGCCTTCTTTATAAACTCAACCGCATAGGAGTAAGAGGCAGACTTCTAACATGGATGGAAAACTTCCCAATTTGCCGCTTATAAACTTTCCATATCAAAGACAATCTGTCGGCCAAGGTTGAGGTTGAGAGTGGTGTTCCCCAAGGCTCTCTTCTCGGCCCTTTTTTTGTTGATTGTCTACATCAACGATTGTGCCAACGAACTGGACTGCGATAATGCCATGTTTGCCGATGATCTCAAACTTTGGCGCGTCATTCAAACTGCGGCGGACGAAGAGAACTTGCCATTCAATAAGAGCAAGTGCAACATTAAGAATTTATTTATTCAGAATTTATATTTGGTTAGCACCGGCAAGGCACTGTCTAAGCAATCATTAGTAACGAAATAAATTTATGTCAATGTGTGCAGATAAAATGTACAAATACTTAATAATTTAGACAGAACTTGTCCTGCTATGTCAACGGTTAGCGATGGTTTGAAAAAAATAGACAGTGAGAAATACTCCTATCTTAAAAATGGAGGCAGAGTTCAATAGGCCTTCATTTTAGAATAGAAGGAAGGAGAAAAAAACTGCTTAGCAAAATAAGGTCAGGTGGTAGAGTAGGGTAATACTGCAGTTGCATTTCAGAATGAGATAATGAATCGTTGAGATGATTCGTTCTTGATCACTTAGGCGTATGAAACAAAATCGCACGAAAATGCATCAATGAAATTTAGTCCGCAGTATCTGAGGATCCAAAATTGAATTCGGATGAAGGTAAGTATCAAAATAAATGGCAGCATTTTAGACTGTGGACCACCGAATATGTACATACGTATGACTTCATCGTTTGGAAAAGATGAGGAAAATAAAAGGTTAATAGAATCAGTGTATAGATAAATGTGCAGTCTTTGCTTGAATGCAGATAGACTAGTTAATGAGCCCTAATTTCCAATTGGCCGGGTTTGGTTAGAGCTATGCCT
>WEDG01006975.1:0-108554 GCA_017591395.1 Schistocephalus solidus | reverse complement strand
ATGACGAACTAGAGGAGGAGGTCAGATGCCATGACGATGAAGATGAGTCGAACGGATACATCTTCCTCATATTCTCGGCAATTTGGCGTAAATCCTCCAGAAAGCCTTGCTTTGCCCGTCTCCTGCGTGTTATCTTTAGATATTGGTCTCCACATACTACATAAAAAAGCAAAAACGGTCAGTGTACAACGAACAGGGGTATAATAGAGTGCAGGCAGTTAAGGGTCACGTCGCAGCGTGAAAGCGTAGGAAATGGCGTGGCAGGGCGCGCACGCGATTTACAGCTCAGTGTCCGATCGATTAGCCAATGATGATGTGCGCAACCTTTTGTGCCCGTAACGACGCTTAATCGGGGGACACTGGCAACCAATTACATTCCAGTTACGATTAAAGAAAGGCTGCTCGAACTTCGATTCGTATTTCAGTGCTATTAGGGTTCACAGGTGTGCATTTTCAATCCATTTTATTTGGACAGGATACTTTGTTCATTACTGTAAAAAGGTGGGAAGTTTTATCACGGTGCAGCCTGATCCTCCATTGTGCCCTCATTCGAATTGCTTCCGTTCAACAAATTAGGGGAGGACGTTGCATTATCTAATCGTTGTCCGTCACTAGGTTGGTCTCCTATTCTGCAAGCTTGTTCTCAATTCCAGAGCTAATTGTAAACATTTAATTATCTCTTTCGATGTGTACTCCGGTTAAAAGAATGTTACGGTGTGTGTCCTTGATTCTGAATCGTCGTGAAAGAATAAGTCTGAGTTGTTCTTGATTCGCTAACACTACCTTGCGTGGTCAGTGGCTGCGCTCCTCTGATATATCGATTTTGTCGCTTTCAAAGTCTAAAGGTCTTCAGCACCGAAACTTCCTCCTTGGATCGCAGAAATTCGTTGAGGAGACACTGGAATAGTTTTAGGTCTGCCGAAACTCACTCTTAGGGAGTACTGGCTGTGGGTTCGGGAAGTCCCTGAATTATAAGGCATTGTGTTCTGCCCAGTGGGTCTCTCGATATCACAGTGATTTCGTGCCCTGAGAAAGGTAACATTTTATTGCCATAATCTAGCAATGACATAGGCTGCAGTCGATTAAAATCCTCTTTTGTTTTTGTTTCATTTGCATTATAGTTATCCCTTGCCACAGGGGAACTGGCTCGATCTCTAAAACGCTGGCATTGTCTGAGAAAAGCCTGCTCGAGCTAGCTTTATTGCATAGCTTTATATTCTTTTCGGATGCAGAGGAAATCTGGTGTTAAAGACCCCTGGGTTTAGTTCTAATGGCGGGTGCAAACACATCGGTAGCTACACCACAGTATTGACTTTGCTTGTTTGGAAGGTTTTGGTCAATGCACCTTTATGGCTGACTGAAAGCGGTAGCTGTCTGTGTTTTAACTTCGATCAGGCTTTTATTGTACTCGAGTTGGCTGACGCACCTAGTGACGCAATCGTCCTTCAATGCCTGGCACCTTGCTGTAGGATCCCTTTCCTTTGCTTAGTCACCTTCTTCATTTTATGTTCCTTATATTTTCCATTTTCTTTTGGGAGCTTGATGGCTGACTGAATTAATTTCTTTAGGTTGTTCACCTCAGCTTCCAGATCTAGAGTTTTCTGCAGGAGATTTAAGCGACCCGTACAAGTTTCATCTTAATATGTCACGTGTTTGAAAGCAACTCAAATTTTCGCTCGCTTAACAGGAGGGGAACGAGCGAAAAAATACCCATCCTTCTGATTTCGCGATTGGTTTCGCTTTTAAGTTCAAAATGTTCACAAAGAGCACCATTCCCGGATGATCCAGTGGTCAACGCATTCGCCAAATTCATCAATCTAGCTTTTTCATTCACCACCGGGTCGAACAGTGGACTTGCCTCCCTTGAGCCTAGGCTACGTATTTGCTTGCTTTCAGCAACAACTATATAATAGTTTTACTGTTTAGCACCCGAGGTTAGTAATAAGGCAAAAATTAAGATTTCCAGAAATGCAAATTATAGAAAAATAATTGCGACCTAGAGCAACCGACTTTACAACGGAATTTTTGAAAAACGAGCTATCTCAAGACCCTTTATGGCCAATTCGGTCCCCCTGCACACGTGACGTTCTTATTGACGAAAAAGATACCTTTACTTCAATAAAAAATGCTACTTAACCAATCTCCGTAACATGAAGACGTCAATATTTTGTCCCCTTGCACGTGTCTGGCTGCCGGACAGTTCAAACGGCGTTACAGACTATGTAAACCACGTGCCCTATTGCGTGATGGAGGTAGGGACGGTGACTTACGCGTGCAATCCCTTATAATGAGAGTATAATTGCATTGTCTGCTGCACTTAAACTCCCTCACCTGCCTTAGTTCAGTGTCAGGGCAAAGTCAAGGAGGTCGGGGGTGGGATCAGGCGTTGCGGTTGACAATTATAAACCGTGTGTCTGTGCGTGCTACACGCACGACGTAGACTCCATTTCCGAGGCACGAGGGTGCAATTAAGGATAGCTGGAAGAGTGCCATTAAAGCAATCATGGAAAGAAGTCAGGGTAGCTCGTCTATCAGTAAGCAGAATAGGGTTATCCAAGCAGCTGACGAACAACTAAAACAAGCTCTCAAAGCCCATGAGTACTATGGGTAGGGACGTTCCGAGGGGCCAACCTCACTGTGTCTTTTCCTTCCCCAAGCACCAGTCCACTGTCCAAGCAGTTCAGTTAGTTAATGCTGTGATCGGAAGGCAGTGATCGGAAGGCAGTGATCGGCGTGACGTGAGCCTGCGTTTTTGGTGTGCTATTTCAACAGTCTTCTCCCGCTATCGAGAGCGCTGCTGCCCACCCATGCTGCCGTCATTACGCTTTGCGCCCATTGTCAATAGGTTGGTTAAGTATCGCAAGACTTGACGCTAGCATATCGAGTTCTCGAGGGCAATCAGCCCTGCCTCTTTCGTCGATCGACAGCAGACGGACGAAGATCTGTAGAGCCACTCACCTTGGATCGTATGGTTGTCATCCCACCTCTTAAGCCTGCGACAGGGTGAACCACAGACCTTTCCTGGTGGACAGCGGAACTCAAATCAGCGTGGTTCCTCTCACTTCAGGTGGCCTCCACTGACCAAACACCGGTTTTCACCTCGATGCTGCCAACCTTTCCCTAATCCACACGCTCAAAAACCTGTACATCACATTAGTAATCGGTATTTGGCGCTCGATCCTCTAAATATTTGTGATGGCCGAGCTCCATCATACACTCCTTAGCTGGGGCTTTCTAGCAGCGTTGAGTCTCCTGCAAGCTGCTGGAGTACCGGACTGCTCCACCGCTCGACTAGCCTATCTATTCATTGGTTGACTCCCTTTACAATCTCATGCAAATCATCTGTGTTGGATACTGATATGCGTAACCCCTGGCCAGAGATACTCCTCCAATTTAACGATATTACCAACCACTAGTTCATAATTTTGAGGTCAAAGCCGACGTCGCGTACCATTTTCACAGCTCAGGCTCTTTCGTGTTCGCTCGTTCTAGACAACAGTCACCGGCGAAAACCCAACGGCGCCCACTCTGCACTTGATGCTCAAAGCGATATCAGGGGACTGGTGACCTTGTGGCGATTTCCGTGCACAAAGGAACACCATCATTCCCGATTGGTACACAATGCCTCATCTCCAGGAATTAACCGAAACCTTATTGACAAGGTGGTTTTCTTGAAGAATAACCTACTGCGCAACCCCCCTCAGACATCTGTCGCCTCGGAGCAGATCCCCAAATCTGCCTTCAATACGTCCGTTTGGCATTTGCAAGGCCACCCATACGTTCCAGAGTTTCATAGACCATGTATTTCACGACTTGCCTTTTCTGCACGCATACATCGATGACCCCTTCGCGCTAGTCAGTATGCTAAAGGTGCAAGTTACCTTGGTGTTTGACCGCTTTACAAATATGTCATCATCAAGTGCCTGACAGACCAGGAGAGCCGTCTGCTTGTGCTTCAGATTACCTGACCGCCCGCATACTACACCAGGTTTGCAAATAAAGGGAATGAGCATGTCGGATGGCAGATGCATGCGAGTGCCATCGAGGAGCCATTGAGTCTGACGAAAAGTCCACCAGTGGACCACTTCACGTTAACACACCTAAGACCGACTGTGATGTCTGAATTCTATACCAGTTAACCAGTACTCAATGCTTCAAGGAAGGAAGGCTATAGAAAGATAAAACATGCAAACTTTATAAGGTAACATACTGGGGATTTAGTTCTATGGATACGATTCTATAATTTACGGTTAAATAGGCAAGGTTCGATAATGATAGGTGGTTATTTTACTGGCTAAACCATTATATAAACAAATAAACTGGAAATGTGCTCCACTGTTTACCTTATCCCTGAGAAGTATCACTTTTTCTCGGGAAATCGCGAAATTATGTTTAGTGACGGAAAAAATAACCCGGTATATTTCGAGGAGGCTCGACCCGAAGTCGTTCAAACGGCGTTTTTGTGTATGGTCCCAGTACCCCCTCTCTCCCACACACACGCAGTATGCAAAATGCAGTAGAGCGAAGCAGAAAGGTAAGTTCTACGCACTACTTAAGACGAACACGGACATCTATAGCCTTCTTGGCGGATATTGAATAAGGGTGTATCATTCTGCTGAGAAAAAAACGACAAAGTCACTGGAATAAATGCTTTACCTAGGGATTGCTAGAAAAAAGGAAGGAGGGGACAGACAAACAGACAAGTAGAAAGAGAAAAGAAAATCGGCCAAATTTTGGGAGAGAATTCCCACCCGGTCACCTCAAAGAGCGTTTCGAGAACTCCAAGTGGGGACTGTAGATCTCCAGGGTCAACGTTAATGCCTCCATAGACTTGTCCAACACGAAGAGTATACTCTTGGGAAAATTAGTCAGCATGCGCAGACTAAATGAGCACGTTCTGCCAGACATTTCCAACGGACGGACTAGCCAATCGACTGCTTTATTCATAAGCTCCCTATTAAATTCCAAATGCAGGATTTTAATGAATTGTGCATTTTTTAGTTTAAAAAACGGATTCCTTATCCGAACTACTCCGATAGGACAGAGGGATAGAAGCGCTCCTCTTTGCAATACAGATGAACATACGCTAAATCGTGAGAAAGATAAATATTCCCGAATCCTAAGCCTAACTCTGACTTTAACTCTATACATACCTTAATTTTAATCAAAGGCGTAATCCTTATTTCCCTGAAATGTAGCTCAAAGTCGCCTGCTTTACGGGTGATTCCTATTTCCATGTCATGCCGCAAGCGGCCACATAAGTAATCCCTACCGATTGGAGTGGTAAACAATGTCATAGGCTTTGCTTTAAGGGAGAAACGAGAGGATTTAGGCAATGGTACCGTCAACATTCTGACAAATTATTTTAGTGGAATTGGTCAGGGAACTGCATGCATTGGGTTTTCATGTCTACTTTGAAACCTGGATACGATCTAGCACAGGAACATTGAACAGAAAAATGGCCACAACATTAACACCAGAAAGATTAGAGCACAAATTTTGTGAAACTCTTCGCAGGGTAATGTATCGGAGACCCCGGGTCAAACTTCTGATAGCAAAACGTTTAAAGTTGCGAGAGACGGTGACAGGTGGAGGGAATATGAAGTTCGAGAACCAATGTACAATCGAGCGGGCCTATTAGAAACGTCAGCGAACAAAAAGCAAATATCTCAAGAAAAGTGTATAAGCAGGACACAGTCAATGCTGCTACTGCTGGTGCTATTACTACTACTACTACTACTACTACTACTACTACTACTACTACTACTACTACTACTACTACTACTACTACTACTACTACTACTACTACTACTACTCCTACTACTACTACTACTACTACTACTACTACTACTACTACTAATACTACTTCTACTACTACTACTACTATCACCAGCTGAATGTTGGCCACTTACTCAATATAACGCTGTTATCCCTGTGTGTTTGCTGAAGTTCAGCATAAATATTTATATGAACTTTCGGTCTTCGCCTACAGACCTTACTTTTAAATGATTTAACCGTGGCTGGGAAGGTGAAGACTGAGGGTATACCTTGGTCTGGTAAGGACAGAGTGTTAGATTGCAATGACTCCTTCCTAATGTTGCGTCTATGGCACCCCCACTTGGTTTGGGATCAAGCCGACAACTTTTCGTTGTGAAAACCTGGTCCATAGTTCGCGGACCAGGTCTTGTATGACGCGTGTGGACAGGTTGTTTAGTTTCATCAGCCAGTGCACCCGATTGCGCCTCCAGTCTTCCCAACTCTGTTCTGACACCCGACACGGATGGGTGAGGGGGCAGAGAAAGTGTGTGTGTGTGTGTGTGAGAGAGAGAGAGAGAGAGAGAGAGAGTGCGTGTGCTCCCTAAACGGGCAACCTTGTAGATGCGTTAGACCAACACGGGAGCCACATCAATGTCATGCACTGATGTGGCTCCCGTGTTGTGGCTCTCAGGCGTTATTTGGGTTGCGCTCCCATAACAAATGCCAAACATGGGGGTGTGGTGGCACGCATAGGGGCAGATAGGCCCTAGGGACCCCGGATGCGTCAGCAACGTGCGCGCTCTCCCATCTCCGGTCTTCTTGACTCTGTCCTGACACCGGGCTCAGGTGGGGGAGGAGGAGAGAGTGCGGTAACAAAAGGCACCTTGGGTTGAAAGGTCGCGTACTGACATTTACACTCAGACCTCGCAGTCGGTTCAATGTGTCTTGTATGGAGTGGCTGACTGGTGGTCTGAGAGTAAGGCTGCGATGGCTCCTTCTTAACGTGACCTCTGGCTATCTCACACATGCGAGAGGTAAACCATTCAACCTCCTGTTTTGTGAAATCCTGGTGCTTGTGTTTGGGGGGCCAGTTCGTGTACGTAGTACACGTAGACGAGGTCACCAGCAGCTGCGCCCACTTCCGCATCAGACAACTGACCGGCTCGGACAGTGGTTTGATTGTGGGGGTGATGGTGAGAGTGAGGTCGACAGTTCAGCGCATTTTCCTCACTATAACCAATCTGACGCGCTTGAAACTATCACGGTGCGCTAAAAGCCGTGGCTTGGAATGTTGCCAACTGACGGGATAACTCGGACCGCGTGGTCAGCCCAATGTGTGTTTTGTGTGGAGTGGCTGACTGGCGGACTGAGAGTCAGGCTGCAATGGCTCCTTCTTAATGTGGCCTTTATGGCACTCCCACTCCGTGGGACCCGAGCCAGCTGTGGTGGTATGCCCAGAGACGGCTCCGGCCGCGCTAGCCACCTGCGCCCTCTCCCATCTCCGGTCTACTTGACTCCAGTCTCAGGTGGGGAGGGGGAGGAGAGAGTGCGATAGATGCAGCGCAAGTCCACTATAACTTAAAACAAAATCACGCGCAAGTTTCCGTCCCTGCACCACCCTTCCGTGGAGCTTACGGTGGACATCGTACGACTACGACGCTCGAACTGTCGTGTGCGCACTCAATGCAACGACAGAAGAGGAAATGCAAAGGAGCATGGACCTCTTCGTGGCAGCCTGTGACAACTTCGACTTCGCATCAACACTGAGAAACGGTGATGAATCAGTCACCACAAAATGCCATCTACACCACAGCTCACATAAATGTCGATGGCGCCCAAATGAAATCTGTGGATACCTTCACGTACCTGGGTAGCAATATCTTCCACAGCACCAAAGTCGACGATGCGATCGCCCATCGGATCGTCAAAGCCAGCTAAGCCTTTGGATGCATGCGAAACGTGGTCTGGGATCGACACGGTATCCACCTCAGCACCAAACTCAAGATGTGTAAAGCTGTCATATTGCTAACGCTGCTGTATGGTGTGGAGACTTGGATCTACAAAAAGCAGGTGCGGAATCTCAATCCCTTCCACCTTAGTTTTCTCCGCAGAATAATAAATCTGAGTTGCCAAGACAGGATCCCGGACACGGAAGTGTTGGAACGAACAGGCTTTCGCAACATTTACGCTCAGCTGAAACAACTGCAACTGCGCTGGAGCGGCCATCTTGTGAGGATTGACGACGAACGACTACCCAAACGACGTTTCTACGGAGATTTCGCCACGGGTTCTCGTCGACAAGGGGATCAAGTACGACGCTACAAGGACAATCTGAAGACCTCCCTGAAGCAACTACAGATCAACCCGGCAACCTGGGAGGACCTTGCCCGGAACAGACCAGCCTGGAGAAGGACAGTGAAGACAGGGGCAGCAATCTATGAAGCCAGCCGGATCGCCGCCGCCAAGGCAAAAAGAGTGGCATGAAAGTCACCAGCACCCCGGACGAATACCGCCAATTCTCAGGCCCTTCACACATGCCTGCGCTGTCAACATAACTTCCGAGCCCGAATTGGCCTGGTTCGACATCTTCGGACCCAATGCAATAACAATCCAACAATTCCAACATCTACGTCAAATTGTGCCAACCCTCTTTCAGACTCCCCCACCCTCACTCCTGGCATCAAATCCATTACTCCCACCATCATAGAGACCAAATCCATCTACTCATCACCAGTTACCCCCACCACCGCTGCCACCGGCACCACCACCACCAATGATGGGGAATATCTCATAAACAGTCCTCAATGTGACCGCGCATTCACATCACATATTGGCCTGATCGGTCACTTGCGAATCCATCGTACAGAGACTGGTGAACCAGTGTCTGGAGCACCAAAACACAACAGAGATCACCTCCTCCACTGCCCTCACTGTCCTCGCGCATTCACTCATCGCATTGGCCTATTCGGTCACATGCGCATTCATGACATTGGAATTCACCGCAATGCCGACAACTACGATACCCCATATACACCCTCCGCTCCTGCTTTTCTTACCGCCACTGCCACCCCTATACCACGAATGACATCCCCCAGCCCCTCCCGATTTCTCTTGCCCACACTGCGCCCGCATCTTCAACTCACGCATCGGTCTGGCTTGTCACCTGCGAATCCATCGCACGGAGGCTGGTGAACCAGTGCCTGTGGCTCCAACATACAGTCGCTGCGCCCGCCTCCACTGCCCTCACTGCTCCCGCACATTTACACACTGCATGGGCCTATTAGGATACATGCGCCTCCACGATAACCTGCGGTAAACCACCGGAGGATAAGCCACACCACTGCAAACAACCTACACCACTTCATAGACAACACCCACACCATCATCATAATGTACCTGAGAATATCACGGTTTCCTAGAAACCGTGGCTTGGAAGGCTGCGAATCTGACGCTTACACCAGACGACGCCGTTGACCCAGTGTAGGTGCTGTGTGTGTCGAGTGGCTGACCAGTGGACTGGGAGCCAGGCGGCGATGGTTCCTCCATATCCCCTGAGTAAGTAAATCCTGGTGTGTGCGCTATGGGGGCCAGGTCGTGCTGTGGCGTGCGAAGACGAGTACGCCAACCCGTCAGCCAATGTGCCTACTCCCGCATCAGACAAATCACTGGCTCGGATTGTGGGGGTGGGCGAGAGAGTGAGGTCGACAGCTCAGTGCATTGTCCTCACTATAAACAATCTGACGCGCTTGAAACTATAACGGTGCGCTAAAAGCCGTGGCATGGAAGGTTGCCAACTGACGGGATAACTCGGACCGCGTGGTCAGCCCAATGTGTGTTTTGTGTATAGTAGTTGTCTGGTGGACTGAAATTCAGGTTGCAATGTCTCCTTCTTAATCGTGGCCTTTTATGGCACTCCCACTCAGTCGGATCCGAGCCAGGTGTGGTGGCGCACCCAGGGGTGGCTTCGGTCGTGCCAGCCACCTGCACCCTCTCCCACCTCCGGTCTTCTTTTACTCTGTCATGACACCGGGCTCAGGTGGGGGTGGAGGAGGGAGTGCGTTAGATGCAGCGCAAGTCCACTATCACTTTAAACTAATCCACGCGCAAGTCACCGTACCAGCACCACCCTGCTCTGAAGCGTACGATGGACCTCGTTTAAATCGACGGTCGAACTACCGTGTAGCAGATGCTACGTAGGTCTACACACGCACGTCACCGTCCCTGCACCCCACATGCTGTAGAGACACACTGTGGACCTCGTCGGAATCCGCGGTCGAACTTAAACGCATTTTGGGGACCTGTCGTATATGGTATGAGCAGACCAACGGGCTGGTTTTGTCGGCTTCTGTGTTCGCGTCCACCTCTGGTCGTCTTGAAATTTTCTTGCCATCGTATCGATGTGGGTGAGGGAGAAGAGAGTACGACAGGCGCTAGTAAGCCTGTTTAATTAGAAAACGATTCACGCGCAAGTCACCAGTGTTACGCTAAATCCGTGTAACATGCAGTGGACGTTGTCGCTTACGACGCTTGAATTGTGATGGCTCCTGGATAGAGATACGAGGCAAACCCACTAGCCACAGGCAGATTGGACCGGTTAACGTGACCGCAGCGTGATTTTACGTCGAACAGTTGAATAACTCCTAATTTAGAATTCATATTTGGTTAGCGCCAGGAAGGCACTGTCGAAACAAACCTTAATACCGAAATTAAATTAGTACAATATGTGCAGATAAAATTTACAAATGTGTAATAATGTAGGTGAAACTTTTCCTGTTAGGGGAAAAGTTAGGGATGTTTTAAAATTAGTTGTGAACTAGAAAATAGGCAGTGAAAAAAACTCCTACCTTGAAAATGGAGGTAGAGTTCAATAGGCCTCCATTTTCCGAAAAATGTTAGGAGAGAAAACCGCTTAGGAAAAATAAGGTGAAATGCGTAGGGTAGGCTAATACTGCAGTAGCAGTTCAGAATGAGATAATGAAACGTCGAGATGGTTCGTTCTTGATTACTAAGGCACATGAAAACAAATTCTCGTGAAAATCGGCGTCAGTGGACGTGAGGCCTCGGCATTCCAGTATCCAGAATTGAATTCTGATGATGGTGAATATCCAACGAAACGGGAGTATTTTTAGACTTTGTACTTTCGAATTGACTTCCATCGTTTGAGTGACTGGTGGTATAAGGAGACATCAGGGTTCCCAGACCCAAAGCAGAGAAAAATAGTTTCAAGAAGGTCTCTTAAATTCCCGATGGTCCTTTCTCCACGTCATGGAGAAATGCTGCTTGGAAAAATATGAGGAAAAATAAAAGGTAAATAGAATCAGTGTTAAGATAAATATGCAGTCTTCGCTTGAATGCAGATAGACTAGTTAATGACCTTATTTTCAATGGGCAAGTTATTCCAAAGAAAGCCATAGCACTAGGAAGCAAAGAATAGAGAGCGTTTACACGTGGAGGATGCAGGAGAAGGTATAATTAGTGCTGAATTTCTTTAGGTTATAAGGAAGACTGACGGGGTAATGACAGAAAGCTTGGGAGATTTGAGCTATTATTTAGTCGAAAAAGGAGACATAAAGCCCTGCTTCCAGTCGTCCTCGACCCTAAAGAAATGTAGCTTCGTCAGCTGGCTGCTAGTTGAGTAGGAGTATTTGAAAAGAGTCGGATACAGGAGTTTTTTGTGGAATGTCTTTGCACATTTTCAATTTTTGTACGGTTAGATTCGTTCGTTAAACCGAAAAAGTGCAGCAAAATTTAAGAATGGGAAGCACAAACATACGATAAAGTCATAAGTTAATTTCAGGAAGGAAGAAATTATAAGAAATAAAGTCGAAAATCTGAGCAGCTTTGGCCGTAATTCTATCGGCATGAGGCGAAAGATCTAATTTATTGGTGCAGCGTAAGCTCAAGTCCTTGATGGAGGAACATTCATTCATAGGGTAACCTGTAAAAATAATGGGCTGGGGCAGCCTTATAGGCCCAAAACACATGTAGTGACATTTAGAAGGTGAGAACTCAATTAGCCATGTAGAGCTCTACGCCGAAAGAGCGTTTAGGTCCAAATGAATTTGTTCTAAGCATCGTTCGGCCGTAGAGTTAGAGAACGAATACACGCATTTGAGGTCATCAACGTAGAGATAAGATTGACATTGTTCAACTATCGATGATATATCATTTATGTAAAGTAAGAACAAGAAAGGACCTAACATGGTACCTTGAAGGACACCACTCACAGTCGGGGTATCACTTGAGTATAATGATCCCGCTAAAACGTTTTGTTTTCGATCAGATAGGTATGACCTAATAAAGTCAGTAAGGGGACTACGAAATCCTATAGCTTCTAGTTTAGCTGGAAGTCGTCTATGAGGCACTTTATCAAATGCCTTACTAAGCTCAAAAAGATAACTACTACAGAAAGATGATCATTACGGAGAGAGGTTAGTAGATTTAGAAAAGACATATGGCAGGTTTCACAAGAGCGATCCGGTAAAAAGCTATGTTAGGAGGAGTTGAGAATTTTGAGTACTTATGCAAAATCCGTAATTTTGTTTGGCAAATAGTTTTTGAAACAGTTAAGCCAAGAGAGGTTGTATTATGAACACCGAAGCAGCTATGAATGCCAGAGCGTGGGAACCAGATTTGAAATCTGAATTATAAAAGCAGATTTGCACAATCGAGGAAGCAACAGTTTTCGAGAGAGACTGAGAATAGCTTTGCTTAGTTAAGGTTGAAAATCTCTTTAACCATTTACTAAGTGAGTTATATTAGTAGGCTCCAAATCAATGTGACTAGGCAAGCCATTCCCCATTTGGGATAGCCTGAAGGTGAGAAATTAATGTTGTTTAGATGTAAATCTAAATTTGAAAGCAGAGGAATTCGTGGAATTGAGGCTATTTTCAATGGTAAAATGGTTGGCAAAAAATGAATTTAACAATTCTGTTGAACATTTCATTTGACCAATTTGTAAAAATGTGTGCCACCCTGGTTGGATTCAAACCCATGCAAGCAAGGGGAAGGCTTCAGTACAGCTAACACTCTAGCCAACTGTGCTACGTGGCCTCACCGGGGAGCCGTGAAGTTTAATCCCGCCTGGGTCAATTTTACCCAGCTTTGACCAAATCCTCTGTAAAGAAATTTCGTTTACAGTCAAGTAAAGGCAGAGTTACATTCAGACACTTAGCCGATGACCGAACATGGAAGACTGGAGCAACGGATTTGGATGAATTGGCACCACTTAGTGCCCGAGACTCCCTACGCTTATCTCTCGCGAGCCTTATTTTCGATGCTAATTCAAATTTTTGTGCAATCCTTATATGAACTGACAAAGAGCTTTTAGATGAATCTTTAAGTTTCTTTTGTAATTTTTAAGTCATTTTTTGAGAAAATGTGGAACAATAAAAGAGGCTGTTTTTTAAGTGAAAATCTGAAGAGGGGTAAATGTCTGATTTTTCTGTAGGGCTCTGCAATATCTCATGAAAAAAGTTTGGATCGTTGATTTAAAGTGTGCTATCCCTATCTAGAGTGCTTACGAAAGTTTTTATTATATTTGTGGTTTGTGTTGGCGAAGGCGAGGTTAGTACAATTAACCTCAGGATTTGTAGAAAGGGAAACTAAAAAACAGCACTCAATTACTGCGTTATAACTTGTGAATACATTATGCTGCAAATTCATAAAGAGAGGGTGGATATTATTTGAAAACATTCAATCTAAAATGCTGTCATTTCTAGTCACTGAATTTGCCAGTTGGGACATGTTGAAAAGTTCATAGTATCGACCAATTTCTGATGTTTAGGCGGAAAGGAATTCGCTTGTCAGTCAATGTCTGGCAGACTAAAATCACCTACGATTATTTTGACACCATATTGAGTTCCTGCAACTTTTTCAAAATGTTCAAAAAGCTCGCTTTCATTGCTAGAAAAACACGTGGTTTATAGACACAGCCAAATACCACTTTTTATTGTGCGCGAGGATAACAGAAACAAAGCATACATTTCCAGAAAAGGCTGAAATGCTCGGCTGAAAAGTGAAATGTACAAAAGATGACGTAATATAAAGAAGTCAACCACCACCTCGGTTTTCATCACGGTCTTGTCGGTACAAATTGAAATTATCTATGAGCGGCACCGACGTGGACGAAAAGTGCATGTGGTCTTTGAGTCTCCAACAGAAATTCCTACTGATGGAGAATGAGATTGGTAACTTGAAACAAGAAATGGCCGATCTGAAAAGGACGGTTCATTGTACATCCGGCCAAAGAGGATCCATAACAACGGGAATTCTAACAAAAGAAATAACGTATGCAAATACAGCTTTCTCCAGCATACCTTATGACAAGCTAAAAGGCATTACGTCTTTCGAGCTCAGTAAATCAGTGAGACATTTCCATCTTCGAAAAGGAGATCAAAACCAGCTCATGCACCCTGTACAATTTACATGTTTGTATCTTTCTTGTTCACCTGAATCTTAATGTACGCTGGTTTTAATTTGTTAACTAAAACACAACAGCCAGCTTCAACCCGCATGTTGGAAGTTTTCTGTTTTCGCTGCTGCATGTCACGACCGCTCTCTTGATTGTACTGATCTCTCCCAATTACTTGCAGTCAATTGCAACGATCGATCTTTATTTCTCGATTGCATTCTACCGAACACCGTCTCAATTGAACTCCTGAACTGCTCTTCGTTCTTGATGCAAAGCTTTCTGGATCTAGTTCATAGTTCATTACAATCCTTTACAACACTTGCTTTCTAGAAACTGCGTTTTTCATGAGTCTGCATTCTAACAGTCCTCTGACATTTTACCGTCCTTTTGTCGTTTGTAGTTTAGACACAATTCCCCACTTAGCGTTAATTTATTTTATACACCTTGGTTCTTATCAGTTTAAACCCTAGTCTACACTACAAAATTGGTGACCCCGCTTTCCTATCATTACGCACCATATCACTTACTATGACGGACACTGAGACTAACGCAGACTCTCTTGACGTAAATAGCCTCTCTTTCAAATTGCCCCATTTACGCCGAGCAACCCTCGCGTACGGTTTAGGCAGATCGAGGCAGTTTTCTCGACACGCCGTATCACCAGTGAACGCCACCCTTAATCATACGTAGTGCAATCACTTCCCTTCGATGTTGCCATTGACGTCGAGGACCTCCTTGATCCGATCCCTGCTGAGGAGACTTACACCCAGTTGAAGGGCGCTGTAATTAATCGTGTGGCCAAGTCGACCAACCGAATGCTGCGTGATCATTTCACGCAAGTCGAACTCGGCGATCAAACGCCTTCACAACTAATGCGACACGTGCGTTCTTTGCTTGCTGGTCGTCGTATGGATAATGTAATTTTCCGAGAGATCTGGCTTGATAAGCTTTCCCTGCCCATGCAGCAGGTATTGGCTATGCTGGACACGAGCACCTCATTAGAAAAAATAGCCACTCATGCTGAACGAATCATGGAATGCTACCCTAATGGTGCCGCATGTTCTAGTCTTCAACAGATATCGGTATCCACTTCAAGGTGTGATAATGTTCGCACTCCTGCTCATCAAGGCACTCCAAAGTCAGAATGTGACCCTCCTTATGTGGCTTTATTATCGTGACGTAGTGCCTATCGACGAGCCGCACCATCATCCGACCTTTCGTAAGCGTCAAATAACGTGTGCTGCAGTGATTATGAAGACTTACAGGATACTGCACGCTTCGTTTGCACGCAAGTCAGCAACATGTGTTCTATAATCAACAATCTTCAGTCAAACAGTCATCAAACATATCGACGTCGGCGGTCCAAATCACGGGAACGGCAGCCACAGACCGTAGACTGGTACCATCGTACCTATGGCGTGAAAGCTCGCAAGTGTATTCCGCCGTGCGAATTCCCACAAACGCCGCAACAGTTAAAAGACAACGCCAGCCAGTAATGGCGACGACTGCTGCTGGCCAACCACGACCCAGTCGCCTCTTCTGTATCACCGATAAGCCAAGTAGTCTCCGTTTTCTTGTCGATACCGGTGCTGAGGTTTGTGCTATCCCGCCTCCTAGGCGTCACCACCTCAAGCCTTCGCAATTCTCATTGCAGGCTGCTTACAACACCGTCATCCACACATTCGGACAACAGTCCCTGACTCTTGACCTTGGTCTGAGGCGATGTTTCCAATGGGTCTTTATCCAAGCCGATGACCAGTCACCCATTATTGGAGCTGATTTCCTCTCACAGTTTGGCTTTGCAGTTGATTTGAAGCATCGTCGACTCATTGATACTACAACAAGACTTTTCACCGTCGGTACCGTCACCTCTGAACCATCGGTTGGCATACACTTGACTATTCCAAGTTCGCCATTTGCTGACATTTTGAAGGACTATCCATCGCTCGCTTAACCTTGTCAGTTTACCGGAAATGTTCAGCACACAGTAAAGCATCACATAGTTACTACAGGGCAACCAGTTCATGCCCATGCACGCAGGCTTCATCCCGAAAAGCTGTGGATGGCCAGAAGTGAGTTCGAACACATGCTAAATTTGGGGAATTATTCGCCCTTTTTCCATCCTATGGGCTTCTTCCACTGCACATGGTCCCCAAGAAATCGGCCGATGATTGAGGCCATGTGGTGATATCGTGCTTTTGAACAGAGCAACGTTCTCGATCGGTACCCCATTCCTCATATTCATGATTGTTCTCACATGTTGGCTGGAAAGACTTTTCTCCAAGATAAACCTCGTGAGAGCATATAATCAGATACCGGTCACTGAGGAAGGCATTACTAAGACCGCCGTCACAACGCCTTTTGGCTTTTTCGAATTTCTCCGAATGCCTTTCGGTTTTCGTAACGCCAGCCAATCCTTCCAGCGGTTTATTGATGAGGTCTTGCGCGGTCTTTCGTTTATCTTTGTCTATATTGATGACATACTCGTTGCAAGTTCTTCGCCAGCGATACATGCGTCACACTGCGTCAAGTGTTCGATCGTTTCCAGCAACATGGTTTGCAATTAAACGTCGACAAATGTATTTTTGGCGTTCCTTATCTCAATTTTTCTTGGTCATCACGTCCGTCAGCATGGAATCACACCACTTTCAGAGAAGGTGCAAAGCGTTTTATCTTTTCCGTCTCCGAGGACCCTCACACAACTGCGACGTTTCATTGGACTTATCAATTGTTACCGACGTTTCATTCCAAACTGTGTGACAATACTGGCTCCATTGACTGATCTTTTGAAGTCGAAAGGCAAGCCGATTGAACTTTCACCGGCAGTTCACTCAGCTTTTGAGGCAGCCAAGAAGGCACTCGTTGATGCGACCATGCTGCAGCACCTCAACTCTGACGCTTCTACGCAGTTGATTTTGACCACTGACGCTTCCAACAGTGCTGTCAGCGCAGTCTTACATCAACAGGTAAATAACCAGTTGCAGCCATTGGCTGTCTTTTAACAGAAGCTACAACCGGCGCAGACTCGCTACAGTACTTTCTCTCGCGAGCTCCTGGCTATATACCTGGTTATTCGTCATTTTCGCCACCTATTAGAGTGAAGAGATTTTCGGGTTCATACCGACCACAAACCTCTTACTTATGCCCTCAAGGCCAAACCAGATAGGTACTCGCCCAGAGAAGAATGTCACCTTGACTATATTTATTTATTTATTTATTTATTTATTGCCAGTTTACAGGCAAGGTCAAAAGGGATAGATACAGTAGGGGGTCCAGCTGACAGTGAAAAAAACTACTGATCGTTTTTTAAGGTATTTTCAGGAGAAAAAACTGCAGCTTGTTGAACAGATTAAAGTTTAGGACAGGGAAGTGTTGACACAGGTGCACAGTGTAGTACTTCTCCTTTCGGTGTTGTGGATCTGGTCTTCTGTACTAGCAGCAAGTATGCCGACGAGCGGCTGCTAGCTGTAGCCTGAGGAATAACCCGATTACGGACTGCAGAGCCAGCAACATTGCCTTCAGCATGAAGTCCGGCATAGGATTCAGAGTCCGTGGACGCCATCAGAACGGAAATAAGCTTCCAGAGAATCAGCACCCGAAATTCGCGGAAGGTGTCCTGAATGTAGAAAAACTAGTGACAGCTCTCGTAAACAAAGGATAGTTTTTGCTGAATTTTAATACTTCTGGGTAGTTTATTCCAGATTGCTATAGCATTTACCGAAAAACTGACGGTATTTAACGGTGCGTGCCAAAGGAAGAAATAAGAATACATCTCTATGATTGGTGCGCCGACAGTGATCGAGCTGCCTCAGGGATGTAAGGGGGTTGAAGGTAAAACCGTTTAAAAGCTTGAACAGAAAAAATAGTCCCTTCTGTAATCTACGAAGCCACAGTTTACTGCTGATATCCGCTATGTCCGAGGCAGCGACAATGTCGTTGCTGATGCATTATCAAGACCGGACATCACCACCTTGTCATCCAAATTCGACCTGGCGAAGCTTGCAGACCTCCAACTAGAAGACGAGTCCATTGCTGATCTGCGTAAATCGCGTACTCTGCAGCCTTGAGAGTCACCACTTCCAGCATCACCAGGTACGATTTTATGCGACTGGTCCACCGGCACTCCCCAACCTGTTGTTCCATTATCCCACCGTAAGGTAGTGTTTTACCATTTTCACTATCTGTCACATCCCGGCATCCACGCCGGTGGCAAAATAATTGCTGCTCACTTTGTCTGGCCGAAGATGAACTCTGACATTGCTTTTTGGACTAGGCAATGCTTAGCGTGTCAGAAAAACAAAGTGCCTCGCCATACCTTCTCCCCACCAAGCACATTTGCTGTTCCGGACGTTCGATTCCATCACGTTCATTTAGACTCAGTTGGGCCGTTACCACCTTCACGTGGGCACATACATATTTTAACAGCAGTCGACCGTTTTACATGATGGCCAATTGCAATTCCGATATCGGATACCTTGGCAGAAAATATTGCCATGGTCTCCCTGCATCACTGGATGCCCAATTTTGGTGTGCCAGCCACCATTACCACTGACCGCGGAAGCCACTTTTAATATAGTCTCTTCCGTGAACTCACTTAACTTCTCGGGTGCACGCACATCACGACAACGACATATCATCCTGCTTCTAACGTCCTCGTTGAACGCCTGCATCGTCATCTGAAGGCAGCACTGATGTCTCACTCAGACACAACTGCCTTTTGGGTATTCGATCAGCTGTCAAAGAGGACATTAAATGTACTACGGCCGAACTTGTATACGGTACACCTCTTCGCCGGCAGAGCGAATAGGTGCAGTCCTCCGCCGTTCACACTAGCTTGTCGAATGCTTTCGTTCAACAATTGAAACAGCGCATGGCTCAACTGCGTCTTAATCCCACTCGCCTGAGATCCAAACGCTTTTTTTGCAAGACGACCTTAAATTGGCTCCTTTCGTCTTCGTCCGGCATGATGCAGTTCGCAAGCCTTTTTGTTCCCCTTATAATGGTCCTTACAAGGTGCTTCAATGGATGGACAAGGATTACGGAATACAGAAGGCTGACAAGACTGACACAGTCTCCATCGACAGACTCAAGCCAGCTTATCTTGAGTGCATCCCACCGCCCGTTGCTCCATCCGATTCCTCCACACCGTCACCACCCATTCCACCTATGTCGGTCATTTCCACTCAACCTTCCCACTCCACCACCCCACCAACACGTTTTGCTACTCATTCTTCCCCACAACGCATTTCCTCTCGTTCTGTTAGACAAATTCATTTTCCTGCCAATCTTAAGGACTTTTTCGTATAATTTGTTTGCCTTTTTTTATCGAGCGTTTTTTGTACAACGAACGCTCTGGTGGAGTGTTGTGTAGGTATTTGTACAATTTACATGTTTGTATCTTTAATGTTTACCTGAACTTTAATGTACGCTTGTTTAAATATGCTAAATAAAATACAACAGCAAGCTTCAACCCGCATGTTGGACGTCTTCGGTTTTTGCTGCTGCATGTCACCGCCGTTCTCTTGATTGTACTGATCTCTCCCAATTACTCGCAGTCAATTGCAACGACTGATCTTCATTTCTCGATTGCATTCTACCGAACACTGTCTCCATTTTACTCCTGACTCTGCTCTTCGTCCTTGATGCATAGCTTTCTGGATCTAGTTCAGAGTTCATTGCAATCCTCAACAACACTTGCTTTCTAGAAGCTGCGTTTTTCGTGAGTCTGCCTTCTAACAATCCTCTGACATTTCACCGTCCTTTTGTCGTTTGTAGTTTAGACACAATTCCCCACTTAGCGTTAATTTATTTTGTACACCTTGGTTCTTAGCAGTTTGGACCTAGTCTACACTACACATCTAGCTCGGACAGACGCAGTAGTGCTCTGGATACACAAATATATATTGCATCGCTGCTAGATAATACAGCGAAGGGCGAAGTTGAAAAACTCGTCGAATTTTATGGAGGAAGACGAAAAATGTGAAGTCAGAGAAGGCCAAGATGATTTCATTAAAAATGAGTTCCAACTTCAAACGAAGCTCGTTCTTACCGATAGACGCTCAAGCGGAATCCTGTGTTGGTGATACAGGAGCAAGTGCAAGACAAACTGGCAAAGTTCCCAAAAGGGGTTCGCCATTAACTTTAGTAATCATTGCTAGCACTGAGGCAAATGGTATCGTCTATCAGAGTAGAATTTTAAATTTTTATTTGGTAAGCGCCGGGGAGCTAAACGAGTATTGAGTGGACCTAGAACTTGGTATAATTTATCAGAGCACCAGGTCACCAAACAGACATTTTGACCGAAAACGCAATCTCATTATTAAAGGGGCTCCCGAGTACACTTATCTGATTGCAAATGAATGGGTAGAACTTGACCTTAGTCTTTTCCGAGCATACTCAAATTTGATTCTTCAAGATGGCGAATGCGTTACCATGCACAAAGCATTCAGTTTATGAAAAACGGGTGTTTCCCATAAACAATCATAATTAAGGCCTCTTAAAATTATTCTTGAAAATTATGTTCGTTCTTCATACCTCCTAGAACGGAAAATGGCTCTCCGTAGCTCCCACCTGGATGTGCTTTTTTCAGCCGAATTACGAACCGATGGCAAGGCACAAAATGAGGTTGCTGAGAACAAAACTGAAGAGGAGAACCGATCAAGGGGGAAATGTCTGCAAATTGTATGGTGAATTAAATCTGATGAAGAGGTCTTTCTTGGGGCAGACCACTTACATCCCCAAGGCTGGTCCTCACTGAGACAAAGGACGCGCAAAACTAAGTTGCAAATTTACAGAGCTCGTATAAAAAAGGAAGGCATTCCAGAACTCAGTTGACGACCACTCATCAGACCTCAGTCTGGGTGGGATGGAACCAGTTTTTTTCTCGAAAAGCACGGATATATTCTAGCGTTCAATCCAACAAAATAAATAGAAGTTTATATGGAGGAGTAACCTAGTCTTTATTGAGATGTTTGCATAGTAATGCTCAGAGTCTCCTTTTGACAATAGACGAAGTCAGGGTACTAGTCTCTGAGCGAACCCCCAATGTCATTGCTATTACGGAAACGTGGCTCTATACAAAAATCACGGAGAGCGAGGTTTTGATAGATCGATATTAGCTCTTTCGAAGAGAACGTAAAAATAGACAGGGAGGTGGAGCGGCCGTATACGAAAGGACAGGAATCTCTGCAGTCGAACTAGCACACGCCCTATCCCTTGAATATGAATTTCTCGGGATAAAGATGAAAAGAATTGTTCACAAAATTTACAAATCTGCATGATCTACAGACCACTAAACATTCTGAGTGCAGCTGATGAGTTTCTGCTTTATTTGGTCAAGGAAGTAGCAAGTCACCAAAAGGTGCTTATTGCTGGGTATTTCAATTCAGCTACAGTAGACTGGGTAAATCTGACAGTTAATGGTGTGCCAACTTCCTTCGGCCGTAAGATAATAGATTGCACTCGCGACCAACCTCTGAACCAGAAGGTTAAATTATTAACGAGATTTAGAATTTATATTCGGTAAGCGCTGAAAGGGAATATCTAAAAAATTAAGAGAGAACCAGAGAACCAATCGTCCGGACCTTGTATTCACGAAGGATATCTCTTACATTGATGAAGTGTATTTTATTGCACCTCTCGATAACAGTGACCATACTACGCTGTTGGTAGATTACTTACTTTATTCTCAGCGGCAAAAGAGAACGAAAGGCAAGTAAAATGTATGGAAGGCTGATTTTAATGCGATGAAGAAACAACTGAGGCCTGTGAAATCGGATTGTTGGCTCAAAGGGAATCGGGAGGAGGAATGGCGATTGATAAATACGGTTAAAATCGATCTGATTGAGCGCTATTTTTTCATTGAATCGGCGAAAAAAAAACTAGTTACACTGTCTGGTTAACAAGAGAACTTAACAGGCAGTTGAAGAATTAATATAAAAAAATATGAGGTATTCAGGGAAAGAGGGTCAGCAGAAAATCTAGAGGAATTTCGTCACCAACGTAATCTTGTCAATAAATGATCCGTCAGGCAATGAAGAATACTGAGTAAAGAATTATCCAGCAGGCTGAAAAAAGACAAAAATTTTTATTACATTATATCAATATTCGGTTGCGAAGGACCCAGTCGCAGCACATATGGATGGGAATGGTGAAGT
Source organism: Schistocephalus solidus (assembly GCA_017591395.1). Taxonomy (NCBI): domain Eukaryota; kingdom Metazoa; phylum Platyhelminthes; class Cestoda; order Diphyllobothriidea; family Diphyllobothriidae; genus Schistocephalus; species Schistocephalus solidus. Next base: position 86,228 of record WEDG01006975.1, on the reverse strand, counting down.
AGTTGGAAAATGGTGATAAAGCCATGAACTTGGGTTGGTTCTCTGCCTCCGTATTCACTAAAAAGAACTGAGCTTTTGCTTAAAAATGTCAAAAAGTACTGTTTTTTTTGCCGTTCAAGTGCTTTAACATATACCATTCCCGCACCACTCGTGAAACGAGAACTGAAAAAATCCCAAAGAAGTAAAGTCATCTGGTACGGAAGAAATACCGGAAAATTGCTTGAAAGAATTGGCGAGCGAACTCTGCAAACCACTAGCGCAAATATTCCAGCCATCATTTAAATCAGGAAAACTGCCATTTAAATGGAAGTCAGCAAATATATACCCCATATACAAGAGTGGGGCTTGTTTTAATGTCATTAATTTTTGTCCTGTCAGACTAAGCTCCATTTCCTGTGAAATAATTTAGTTTTCAATTAGGAAGTTCACCATGAAGTTCCTTCAGGAAAACCGATTTCTCTTATAGCTCCAGCATGACTTTAGACAGAATCGATCTTAGCTTTTCATTTCGCTGCTCTGCACAGAGCAGTGGAGTCGTGCATTGGACGAAGATTGTAGTGTTGACGTCATCTACACTTATTTCAAGAAAGCGTTTGACCATGTCCCACAAAAACCTCAAATCTATAAATTATCTGAAATTGGAAAAAGGGGAATGCTACTGACATGGATCGCAGATTTTCTTAAAGAACGATTGCAAACTGTGGGCAACGATACCTCGAAATCAAAACTACTCCAGTTTTAAATGGTGTCCTCCAAGGCTCCGTCTAAAGGATGTTACTCTTCTTGGTCTACATTAACGACTGTGTCAATTACCTGAGTTGCAGCGCCATCATGTTTGCAGACGATGTTAAATTATGGACAACCATCAGATCCGATGCCAATAGGCACGCACTTCAAGAGAGTCTCAACCGTCTTAGCAGCGGGTCTGCTCGTTGGCTCTTATAAGTTAACATCGGGAAGTGTGCGGTCCTAAGATTCCATACTAGAAACGCCAGGAGTGAGGATTATTTCTACAAATACCTTCTCAATAAACAGCCCCTTTCAATTGCCAAGGAACAGAAGGACCTCGGTGTTCTAATAATCTCCTCACTCGAAACCATCTTCAAAGTATTTAAAGGCAGCTTAACATGCAATACAGTACCTGTTTACGCTTAGACATGGATTTGTGCAGTTGAATAAGGAACTATTCTGAAAAACCTATGGGGAATCTGTTTAATCTCACTCGGAATATGCCGTCCATGTCTGGCTTCCGTGCTCTAAAAGGGTTATCTACAGCTGAAATGAGGGCAGGCAAGTGCTATGAAGATGGTAAAGAATCCTAACCATCTGAATCACGAAACCAGATTGGCTGAACTTGGTTTGTTTCCTCTCAATTACGGTTAACTACGCGGTGACCTCCTCCAAACCTACCGAATTGTCAGAGCCCACGCCTGTGCCGTAGAATTCGTTGAGCTCTTTGAATTGGCTTATTTTCAAGAGGAATTTGGTGCACTATCTGGATAATAACATAATCCTATGCGATGTCCAACGCGGCTTCCGTCCAGGACACTTTGGTCTCACGAGTGCCCTTCAGTCGCATGATAAAATTGACAAAGGCCACAGATAAGCTGCTTATTCAATAGATGTCATACTTTCTTGACTTCAAGAAGGCCTTTAGTTAGCATACTCATACAGGCTTCTTTTTACAGGCTTTAGGCCATAGGAATTCGAGGAAAACTTATCAATTGGATCAAGATTTTTTTGTCTTCCAGAGTACAAAGACTTGTTGTTGGAAACTCTAGCTTGGTATGTGCAAACGTGGAAAGGGGTGTCACAAAGGTTTCTGCTTTGAGCCCACTTCTCATCCTAATCTATGTGAACGACTGTCTAATTGACTTAGATTTTGAAGCTGTAATGTTTGCAGATGACACGAAAATATGGACTGAAGTCAACGGAGTTGACGACGCAAAAGGGTTACAATCGAATATCGACAAACTAAGTGCCTGGTCAGCCAGGTGGCTTCTTAAGTTTAATGTGTGATCTTACACATAATCGTTGGTCAAAAAGTACCTCGGATACACTGATACTTTATTAATAACACTGCATTAAAAGAGGTGGAAACACACAAAGATCTGGGCACATGGTCAATTGTGAATTTGATGTCCTGAGAACACTGTTAGAAAGCAGTCGAGAAGGCAACATGAACACTGCATTGGATCAGACGTGTTTTTCAAATATTCCCCATTATCTCTTCGGAAAAAGTGTTGGCGTTTTTGTGACCACATTCCAGATAATGGAATACCAGCCTGGATACCGCGGAGAAAGAAAGATGTTGACATTCTTGAACAGGTGCAACAGAGAGCAACAAAGATGGTCGAAGGTCTTAAGACTTTACTGTACCAAGACATGACTGAAAAAGCTTGACTTATTTCCTCTTTCGTACAGGCCCTTTGGGTGTAGCCTGCTCTGGACATTCCGGATTATCCGTGGCTAAGATTCCTCCCTGGGATCTGAGGATTTATTCAAGTTTGCCTGCACAACTCATCTGCGTGGTCATTCTTTCAAGGTCTGTAGCGAACACACGGGATTGGACCTCAGAAAGTTTTATTCAGCTAACGAGTGGTACGACCTTCGAACTCGTTACCAAGCGAGATGGTTACCGCTGACAGCATATCTGATTTTAAAAGAAGGCTTGATGGCATAATATTTGATCTAATATCGAAAGCTATTGATCAGCGAAACTTGCCAAAAATTTACAAAAAATTATACCATCAAATACTTAATTAGTTGACAAATGCCAACCTCGTACCTCTCTCCCAACAGGTTTTTTTACCGAAGAATTCATTTTATTCCTGTTATCTCACTTTTACGGAATTCATTTTACGCAACAGGGATGAAGGAACAAGATAGCAACAATCTACTTTTGAGCTCGAAGAAGCCTTTCATGCCAAGCCACTCAAAAGGCTTTATAGCGATTTGCGCCGGGTGTACAGAGCCCAATGCATTCCCATCAGACTTGCCCTATGATCATTGATTGGCTTAGGATCCTATAATTGATACCTTTTTCATTTTACTGTTATCTCTTACGTTAGACACCTACGGGGAGCTTGAAAAGCTCAGAATACTAACAAAATACCGATGCTCGGACAGAATTTTTCTTTTCTCCTGCAATCTCCTGGGAATTGAAAATGCGAATTCTTTACTGAAAGGGTAAATGAACAAAAGATGCTCATGTATAAAGAAGGCGACCACAACCATATTTTTCAGTGAGATCTTGCCGTTAAAGTCTAAAACTGTCTAAAGCAAGCGTTGATGTGAAATGTAGAGAGTGAGCCCAAGGTTCGGTAATGCGCAAAGTCTATCGATCGAGTTCGTAAGTTTCAGTTCTTAGCCCAGCCATCTTTCCCACGGCTCATCTGGCATTGAGGGAAACTAAAATGGGCATATTCCTGAGACGCAGGTTACGCTCAATAGTATTTAGAAAATGGAAGATTAAGCAAAGGGAAATTTAACCACAGAGAAGAAGCAATAGGCGGAATGTATTATTGCTGCGGCTGCAAGTTGCTGAGTTGTTATCGATAACTTAATTAAGATTTTTTGTAGAAATACATATAAGGGTGGCCTTCATAAAAAACAGGTTGATTTTTGAGGTATTAAAATATGAGAACACCTAAAAATAGGACCTTGAGGAATTTTGGCCTAATACGGTGAAGACCTAGATTTGAAAATGGAAATAAGAGTTTTGTAAAATTGTTACCATAATGAGTGCGCTTAATTATTTGGGGAATCTGGAAAATTTATGGGTTAAGAAGACTGCGGACAAAATTATTTACATATATTGTAGATGTTGGACGGAAAGTGAGTTTCTAAACCATGCTCAAATTATTAAGTCACTTTTTTAGAATTTATATTTGGTTAGCACAGGGAAGGTACTGTCTAAGCAAACATTAGTAACGAAATAAAGTTATGACAATGTGTGCAGATAAAATGTACAAATTCATATTTTGTCCTGCTATGTCAACAGTTAGCAATGTTTTAAAAATTAATGGTGAACTAAAATAGGCAGTGAAAAAAACTCCTACCATGAAAAATGGAGGCAGAGTTCAATAGGCCTTCATTTTCGAATAGAAGGTAGGAGAAAATAACTGCTTAGGAAAAAATTGTCAGATGGTAGAATAGGGTAATACTGCAGAAGCATTTCAGAATGAGATAATGAAACGTCGAGGTGATTCGTTCTTGATCACTTAGGCGTATGAAACATAATCTCACGAAAATGCGTCAATAAACTTAAGTCCTCAGCATCATAGGATCCAGAATTGAATTCTGATGATGGTTAGTATCCAAAGAAACCGCAGCATTTAAGACTGTGGACCACCGAATTTGTACGTCCGAACGACGTCATCGTTTGGAGGACGGGTGATATAAGGAGACATTATAGTTCATGGGCGTCTCGAGGTAGCGTAAATATAGTTTCAAGAGGGTTACTCAAATTCCCGATGGTCCTTTCTTCGAGTCATGGGGAAAGCTACTGGGAAAAGATGAGGAAAATAAAGGTTTAAAAGAATCAGTGTTAAGATAAATGTGCAGTCTTCGCTTGAATGAAGACAGACTAGTTAACTACCTAATTTCAATTGGCAAGTTATTCCAAAGAAAACTATACAAGAGGCATTGAGGAGAATGTTGACAGGTGAAGGGTGCTGTGAGAGGTATAATTAATGCAGAATTTCTTAGGTTATAAGGAAGACTAACGGGGGTAATGACAGAAAGCTTTGGGAGAGTAGAAGTATTATTAAGTCGAAAATGGAGACAAAAGCCTGCTTCAAGTCTCCTGACCCAAAGAAATTTTAGCTTCGTTAGCTGGCATCTTGTTGACTAGGAAGTAGTTGAAAGAGCCGGAAATAGGAGTTTTTTGTGAAATGTCTTTGGACATTTGCAATTTTTGAACGGATAGATTCGTTCATCAAACCGAAGAAAGGACAGCAAAATTCAAGAATGGGAAGTACAAACATACGATAAAGTCTTAATTTAATTTCAGGAAGGTAGAAATTATAAGAAATAAAGCCGCAAATCTGATCAGCTTTGGCCGTAATTCTATCGGCATGAGGCGAAAGAACTAATTTATTGGTGTAGCTTAAGCCCAAGTCCTTGATGGAGGAACATTCAATCATATGGCAACCTTCAAAGATAAGAGGTTGCGGCAGCCTTACAGGCCCAAACCTCATGTAGCGACACTTAGTAGGTGAGAACTCCATTAGCCATGTGGAGCTCCAGGCCGAAAGAGCGTCTTAGTCTGACTTTAAGTCATTTTATTAGGGGGAGTAGGCTTTTGGCCCTTGAGCTCCCTATTCGCATGCGAAAATGTCAATAGAATAAACGTTAACAGTAATAAATATGACAAACAAAAATGTAGCGTTATCGCTATGTGTGGGCCAGGCGCAAGCTGCCGCTGCTGACACAATCTTCATCATATGTACATTATATTCTCAGAAAATGAGTTTCTTGTTTGAATTTAAATGTGTCAACAGTTTCTGAAGGACCACGTCATCAGGAAGTCCTTTCCATGTTCAAAGACCCTCTGTGAAAAGGCGTTCTGACGGACGTCCGTGTGGACCAACTTCCTCTGCAGTTTAAAAGGAAGACCCTGCTTAGACAGTACCTTCCCGGTGCTAACCAAATATAAATTCTAATTTCTTAATTCTAAATTACGTCCCAGCCAATTCGAACAAGTTAGCAAATTCAAGGGCGCACTCGCGGCCTCTGACAATCCGGTAGGTTTGGCTGTGGTTACCGCGTAGTTACCTGTAATTGAGAAGAAACAAATAAAGTCCAGCCCTCACCTGCACTCGTTCCAGCTGTAAATAATCCTTATCAAACCACGGACGCCAGGCCTGGACGGCAAATTCCAAGTTAGATGGGACAAATGACCCACAGGTTATTCGGAGGAGTTCCTTATCAATCTGCACAAATCCACGTCTGAGCGCAAATAAGACTTGTGTCGCGCGTTTAGCTGCCTTTAAACACTGTGAGGACGGTTTGAGTGAGGAGTTTATTAGAACATTGAGGTCCTTCTGGTCCTCGACAATTGAAAAGTACTGCCCATTGAGAATGTATTGGAAGGCATCATCTACCTCAGTGGTACTTCTGGTACGGAGTCTTAAAATGTAAGAGCCAACAAGCAGACCAGCTGCTTAGACGGTTGAGTATCTCTTGAAGTGCATGCATATCGGCATCAGATCTAATGGCCCTCCACAATTTAACATCGCCTGCAAACATGACGGCGCTGCAAACCAGGACGTCAACAAAGTCGTTGATGATCACTAAGAAGAGTAACATCCGTAAGGTGGAGCCTTGGAAGACACCATTTAGAACCGGAGAAGGTGTTGACTTCGAGGTATCGACGCACACATTTCGAAATCTTCCTGTAAGAATACCTGCGACTCATGTCAGCAGCATTCCTCTTTTGCCGTTTCCAGACAATTTGTAGATGAGGTATTTGTATGGGCCACTGTCAAACGCCTTTTTGAAATCAATGTAGATGACATCAACCCTACCATCTTCGTCTAATGCGCGAGTCCACTGCTCTATTGAGAGCAAAAAACTGGACAGACAGGAGCGGTTCTGTCTGAAGCCATGCTGGAGCTCTGAGAGTAATTGGTTTTCCTGAAGGAGCTTATGGTCGCCTTCTTAATTATTGATTTCATTATTTTAAAGTAAATGGAGGTAAGGCTGACAGGCCGATAATTATTGACATTAGATCGAGCCCCACTCTTGTATACGTGGCATATATTTTGCTGACTTCCATTCGGATGGCAGTTTCCCTGATTAAAATGACAAATTGAATATATGCACTAGTAGTTTGGAGAGTGTGCGGGCCAGTTCTTTCAAGAACGTTGCCGGTAAATCATCCGGACCAGATAACTTTCGCTTCTTTCTTTCTTTGTAAAAAAAGCAGAATTACCGGGGTTATCCATCGAAATTTTAAAAATACCAAAATAAGACTCTGCCTACATAAAATGAACGTAACGCCTGGCCTGAAATACTATTTATTGCTATTGAGCCTTCTGTGCGCTAGGGAACGGAACGAAGTAAAATTGATGAATATTTTTTTACTTAGAGAGTTGTATCCTCGGAGCACTGTATCATAAACGCTTGGGGCTTATAAAAATTGATCTTTTATAGTTTCGTTAATTACAGACACGACTATTTTTACTGTTTGAGCTTTTTAAACGGTCCTAAATTTACTCCCCCCAAACACAGTTAGCGGCTTGACCACTTTCGGTGCAGCATTCACCGCAATGGCTTTTTACATTTTCCACTAACAGACACAGTGAGGTATCGCCAGTTGTGGGTAAACGCCATAGGAATCTGAAATATAAAACCCCGGAACATCAAACCTCTGTAGAAGTATTCTTTGTTTAAGTTTACTCTTTGTTTCTTTAATGTTCTGTATTCAGAACAGCTTCCAGGACACGAGCAACCGTTAGCTGATGCACCCGGGTCTAAAACAGAAGTCCAGTTCCTTAAAAGGGTTGGAAACTGTAAAGAGACCTCACTTGTGCTTACCATTCCACGATCTGAACTGCTTTCATCCCATGCGTAGCAGTTATTTTCGTGAATAACATGAAGTTATGAGAAACGCTTAAAACTATATTCCTTCAGGAGTTTCTTCCCTACTCGCCTGACAGCTATGATATATTACTTCAGAAACTGCCGGTAAAATGGCATTAAATGATATTATTCATTTATTTTTTATTGGATTTGGAGCAAACTTTGTATTTTCCGGGGTTATTGCCAGGATTATTAGGTTGTACAAGTAGAATAGGGGTGTTTGGCCTGCAATAAGAAAGAAATGAACTTGAACCAGTTGTTGAGCTAAGACCTTACTCTGTGCCCTAGAGGCCAATTCTGACTGATACTTTGCCAGTTGTTACTCCTAGTGTGAAGCTGTCCATAAAACTGGATAAAGCTTTTGAATGATAACCACAATTGGATATGTTATAAGGTGCCACGTTTCATTTGAATCAGGGATACTATGATCAGGTGAAGAGCCAGGTACAAGTGAAACATACGCAGATACAAACGAGTGCTAGCTAACAGCGGATATAGTGTGAAATTCAGGCACAAAGTTCACCTGTGTAGGATTCAATTCATACTTCTTGTGTGCTGCCGATGGTAAAACTGGACGTTTCATCGGTGTTGTAGCTCTGCAAGTAAAAAGCTTATTTCGCCTCAGCTATTGAAATGAACGGTCGTGTTGAGTGAAAATAAAGTCAATATCTATGGTTGAAAAGATTTTGACAAAAAGAAGCGGATTTTTGCCCTAAGAGGACAATCTCTTAGCTGTTGTGACTTTAAATTGAAAACGACAGGAGTAGCGAAAACGAAAAATGATATCTGGTTTCGCCTATTTTTTTGGAAATATTTTCAAATTAAATCAAACTAGGTGATTGCCTATCACCGGCCTCGGTATAATGAGCTCGGTGAGTTTCTAGTTTTTCACAGTGTTGTGAAAGTGGATTGTGCAAATATTTCCTTCAAAAGGAGCAAAAATATTAGAAAGTTGACCAAAACTGAAATATTAAATTACAAAGTTTTTCAAGGGTTTAATGTTAAAGATTTTTATATTAACGGTAGATTGCCACGAAATTGCTAGCTATCGGTCAAATAACGCGGAAGAATAGCTTGAGGTTAAATATTGAAAAACAAATTTCACTTTTTTCTCGTATTGATAGGGCAAATAGCGAAAATGGTTTCTAATAAAGTTTATGGTTGATAATATGATATTTTTTAAGCAAAATATCACAACTACAAATTTTAAAGATTACAAAATAAAACTGGAAAAAAAATCAGAATCAACGATGAGGCTACGTGGGGTTAAATCTATGCAAATATAGATGTTCTACCAGTTCATTTTGAAAATAAGATTAAATAATGCAGAAATCAAGTGCAATTACAAAATTTACAATTGTTATCTAAAACGTGATTGAGAAAACTTCTAATATAAAACGATCTTACTGAATAATCATGAGGCTATGTAGGGTGAAATAGTCGATAGTGCATATTTTCACCTGTTGGCGAGGAGGATTATTACAAGTGAAAATGATTAAGTGTAAAAAATGCAAAGTTATGTCAAAAAGTCAGCTAAGTGACGACGAAATCCTGCTTAAAATTAGAATTTTCACTTAGCATTCACAATTGAGCTGCCCGCCTTTGACCTTGACCTCAACCACTTGATTACGCGCAAAACGGGCATTGCACTCTTTTTATCTTGAGCAAAGAGAGGATGGTTTTTAGGAATTTATCAGTGGCATTCTGACATCCTTTCGGGTTTCCATGGCTCACAAAACTGCACCATTTTGAGAGTAGATTCTTCAAAATCATAGAGCCGTTAACATTGCCTAGGCGAAAATATTGTACACTTATCGATGCTGAATCAGAGAATCTTACAAATTGCCCTCCCTCCAATCAATAGGGGTTGATCTGCAGTCTATCTTCGTCAAGCGAATTATGGATTACACTCATAAGTTTCATTCCGTGGGGAATAAAAATGCTACTCCAGATTATAGGTCTCTGCCAAAATCGTCCACGTATACAAGGGGCAGAATGGGTTTGATTAATGTATCCCGGAGATTTCCACAATCGACCTCAGCAGAACCTGACTTCGGTTGACCGATGCACACTATCTGATACCGACCAATTAAGACATAGTCGATCCGTTTGAGTAAGGTACCATTGATTCTAATTATTTTTAGTTTGATGTGGCAGAGTGTCAAATACCTTTTAAAAGTCAATGAAGGTGATAATAACCATGTGCTTGGTCTCCAAAGCTCCAGTCCAACTCCCGAGAGTCTGCAAAACATTTTTATCACAGGATATTCCTTTTCGGAACCTATTTTGACAGTTTTATAAGAGGTTGCTAGCCTCCACTGTAAATGGATGTCATTTTGCACAAAGTTGGAAATAAAAATTTCAAAATAAAGGAAATGTTTTCGTAGAAACTGTACTTTTTCTTTCTTTTTGATGTTTTCCATCATTTTGATGAGTATGCATGTCACAATTCTCGGCCTGTAATTTTTTATGGACGATTTGGGTAGGTGTGTTATATTGTACAGCTTCCAATTGAAAGGAAGTATTTCAGAATCAAATTAACTTTGAAAGAGCGATAACAGGGGAACATTCAGTTCACTGGCACGTTCTTTGAGAAGCTTGAATTTCATCTTGTTCAATTTTGAGGATTGTTCATTAAGCTCCTATCATTCTTTTCGGATCTGAATATCCGGAAATATGATATGGATAACGACTAGCATTGGCAGCTCCTCCATGCTAGGCTAAAAACGTCTGAAGATATAAAGGACTGATCGGAAAAAAACTGAAATTAAAAGTGAGCGCTACCCTTGATGGCGGAAATTTGCGGCCTGCGTTGGTATTAATCAAGAGAATTTGATGTATGTGCTATTTACTTCTGCGTAGATAGCCGCAGAGTTATTTAGGATTAAGAAATGCTTTTTTCGAAACGTTCCTTACGAACTTCCGACATCCTTAAACTAAAATATTTCTGCGTTTGTTATTTTGGTTTTCTAATTTATAAAATATTTGAATGGCCATATTTTCTCCATAGTATATATTTTCTATTTATTTCTGTTAGTTGGTTGCTAATAAACCACAAAAAGCTTCTCCGAACCCAAAGATAACAATTGGAGAAGTATTGTGTGTGAAAGCTGGGACGGTAAAGTATCAAATCTCAATAAATCCGCTGTGTTCTTAGAATTGACCCGAAAAAAATATAACCGCTGTTTTTATCTTAATCAACATGAGTTTAATTGCAAACACAATAATAACACTAAGAATTAAGGGACGTTTTTATTTTAATATAAAAGGTTTTAAAATTTTGGAAAACAAAATACCAATCATTTCTTTAAAGCCGATTTTGTTTTACCGTTTAAATTTGCAAACACAAAGGTCATTATTGTGTACACCGAGATTTCGCAATGGCTTTGTAATGTGGCGTACCTGCGCTCGCCATCAGGGATTTTGAAAATCCTCGACCTCATATTTGCGTTGATTTGCCTTATATGCTCTTCCGTACATGGAGCACATAGTTATGCTGGCTACATGTTGTTCGCTGCTGTAATCACTTTGCTATACGAAATAGTCATGTTCGCTAATTTTTTCTCCGGTGCTAACACGAAATTTCAACCTTTCGTGGACCCTCATTGTACGTTTTTATTTTTATTTGCGCCCATCGTTAAATTTTTTTAATGATTTGAATACGTTACGCTTACATCAATATTTGGTAGATTGACTAATAATTACTTATTTAAGGAAATATACATAAAGTATTACAATGGTTCCTACTCATTGTAAATACAATTTGCTAGGTAATGGCTCCTTAGTATTCTCTCACCTCTCTTTAGTTACTAATATACAAATAAAAACCCTACCAATCAGTAGAACGATGGTAGGTTCAGAGTATTATATTTGTAATACTTTGCACAAGTAAATATATTTTTACTTGCTCAAGGTGTTGTAGCTCTCCATTGATAAAACGCACCAATGCTTTTTTATTAAGATATATGTTTTCTCACCTTACTCATATTATAAAGTTTACTTTATGTTCTGTTCTGACAGGACCTTATCTGTACGGTATGTCTCATAGTGATTGATTTCATTGCGTTTGCTGTTGCTGCCGCTTACGGTTACGTCCCCGCATACGGAGGAGCCTCAGTAAGTTTGTTAAAATATACCTTTTGGAAATAACTTTCAACGTTTTTTTAATCGAATATTTCTGTGAAAAAATTAATCAATTTTTCTGTTATGCGGTAAAATATTTTCCTGGAATAGAAGCTAATTTTAAAGTATAATCGCACATTATAAAGAGTCCCTGCAAACTCCTTAAATTCACCATTTTTTATTTTTTATTTTAGTTTTTCTTTCTCGGTCTGATAATCTTTCTTGGGATAGAAGTGTATTTTCAAATAATCGATCTCCGTAAAAATGGAGGTATTCCAAATATTCACTCTCAGAACACATCAGGACATAAACAAAACCAACATGCACAGCCGGCAGCTGACCGAACTGCACCACAAACTGATTACACATTCCCCCAGTAAAATGTTTTGAAAACAGGGTAAATTTAATTTTAATAAATTATTGTAATGTATCATATGTTTCTTTCACGCGAGTTCTGATGACAACATTTTCTAAAACATTGTCAATTCATCAAAATATGTTTGTTGGAATTTACTATGTTGCTCCACCTTGTACGTCAAAGCACAATGCGATGGCCATATAATTGAATCGTTAAACACCATTTTATGATAGCTCTTTATGTTATTGTTAAATAAGTATAACTGAGTACTTCAATATTAAAAATAACATATAAAAATGTGCATTTGACTTACAATAGCATGCGGATGAAGGAGATGACATTTGTCAGTAGACTTTATATAGGTTAAAAACGTTGAAGCTCATGTGCTCTATTAGTTCAATAAATTAAATTGAAACTCATTTGCTGGCAACACATTTTAACTGAAACTTACCCCTCTGAAGTTAACTAAATTTCTTACATTTGATTTGAATAGGGATATGAGGACCTTTTGGATCAACCGTATTTTTCAACTTAGCAGGATAGCTGACGCAAATCAACGTTCGGAATATGTTTAATACATAAATGCCATTTTTTAACATAAACGAACACTATGCATTTGCAAGACCACGCTTATATTTTTAGCTCTCACTTCTAAAAATACATTTTTTGCAGTGTGCTTATTATTTCTGGTATTGACTGACTATGGTTGGCCTAAAAATAAACAAAGTACGCAAATTTTAACATGTGCAGGCAATTCGCAGTTACATTTCATTTGACCGGGAGAAAAAAGATTTTTCGACGGAAATACTAGAGTATCAGCATTTATTTAGCCAAGAAAATCATAATTGTTTTAAGTAATTTTCATTGAGGCAAGACCGTTTTTGAAGGTACTTTTCTCACAAAAATGCTCCATAGTGACGTTGGCTTATATTATTATATTACTAAATATCACCCTTAATTTACAAATGCAAACTTTCAACGTTTTCATGTTTTATAACCTGCTCTGTCAAAGGCTATCAGTATCAGTATATTTGAGGGAGATGTAGGTGAGTCAACTTTGAATTCCCTATTTGAAAATGCGAGTTGTGGTATCAAAAAAATAGTATCTCGATATGTTGGCAAGGCCAACATAGTTGAAAAAGAGCAGAAAGTAAAAAAACTCCTAGTGATATTTAGGAGAAAAAACTGTCGCCCTTGTCGGGGGGGGTCCAACAGGGGGCAGTTCGGAGGTCACATGAATCAGCCAGATTCTTCCTTGCTGATTGCAGAGAACGTTGAGGGATTTCAAAGGCGGAAATATATGTCCAGATCATCCTCGGTCCATTGCGGTTCGAACCAAGGGAGAACGTTCATACACCTTATGGACGACGGTCGCCAGGTCCAGCTGATGCGAACACTCACGGTGTCACCAAGGTGTGCAAATAAGTTAAGCAGCGAAGACCTCGAGGACCCCATCACAGTACTAAAATTTTGCGAAATTATTGTAACTTATATATTTTGACGACAAATTATTTCCAACTATTCATGGGTCGGTGTTGATAAAAGGCATGTGTTGGACTTCTAATCGGCATGTTTCTTGGTTGGAAGATGTCCTCATGTGAAACCCTTTTGCGTCCTTAGTAAGCATTTACTTTGTGAATGGATTTAGATTAGATCAAATATCATACTATATCTTCTCTGACTGCTTACACTTAAGCCTCTAAAATCAAAATTTCATCAGCTGGAGGTACTTTTATATGTTGTTCATGAAATTGACAAATTTTTGTTGATCTTATACTACTACTACTACTACTACTACTACTACTACTACTACTACTACTACTACTACTACTACTACTACTACTACTACTACTACTACTACTACTCTAATACTACTACTACTACTACTACTACTACTACTACTACTACTACTACTACTACTACTACTATTACTACTACTAGTACTACTACTACTACTACTACTACTACTACTACTACTACTACTTCTTCTACTGCTAATACTACTACTGCGTCTACTACTACTACTGCTACTACTACGCTACTACTACTACTACTACTACTACAACTACTACTACTACGACTACTACAACTACAACTACTACTACTTATACTACTACTTCTGCTACTACTACTACTTCTACTACTAGTACTACTACTGCGTCTACTACTACTACTAATACTTCTACTACTACTACTACTACTTCTACTACTTCTGCTACTACTTCTACTACTACTACTACTACTACTACTACTACTATTACTACTGCTACTAATACTACTACTAGATTTAGCATCCTGTAAAACAAATATTTACTGTTGTTTGGCTTTTATATCAGACATAAAAGAAATTACGAAGCATCTACCTGACTGCTCTTTTTTACAAATAATTCAAAATTAACCCCTGAAACATGACCTTCTAAAAAAGACCACAATAAACGCATGAAAAAATAATGAAAGTACAATCAGATAATCCCTAAGGTCTTCAGTTGTGTGTTCGACCCTGGTAGCTGTCTTGATATATATATAAAATTGGGGACATTTTTATGTGCTTAGAGATTTTTTATACCACATTTGATCTGATCTCAAAATGTTACCGATAATTATTAGCGAAAAAGACAAAGTAGACCCATAAGGCTGTTTTCACTCAGTCTTTACCAATTGAAGGGCGAAATCTAACCGACCTGACTTTCATAAAGGCGCTCTCTCGCTTGTAAACAACGAATCTTAGTTGTAAACAACGTTATATATTTGCAATTAAAACAAGCGATACAAGGAACTTGTAGTTTAACTACAGATGCAGGGAAACGCTAATCGCTGTGACTTCCATTTAAGCAGGTAAATGCCAGATCAGCTTTAACATTATTTAACACTAACAGATTATAGAATTTCATCTCCCATGGAAGAATAAGTTATTGATTGAAATGCATTTGACATGCCGATGGGTCAAAAGCGCTAAATCGAAACCAAGTTCATAAGTGCCTCACCACCTGTCATTCTCTGTCGATGCAGATTGGGAATTTATTCAAATAGGAATAGGCGCACTACGTTCTATTTGCTTCCCGAAGCAAACAAGCTCCGTATGGGTGGCAAAGTTAACGAACAAGCAACCAATTACCAGGCCGATAAGGGCAGCTGGTATTCAGGGTTATGATTGGCTCAATGAAGACAGAATAAGCCCGAAACAGACTGTATCAATATACCCATACATTCTGTCGTCTCTCCTCTGTGCAATTATAACTTGGCCGACTACGGCCTGATAATTAAATGCCTGTTCATGGCCTTTGCCGAAAATTCGGAGCTTGTTTTCTTCGGGAAGCCAACAGATTGGTGTGCGCCTATTCCTGTTTGAATAAAAAACATATCTGCAGCGACAAAGAATGATAGGTGGTGATGCACTGATGAACTTCGTTTCCCTAAAGTGATTATGACCTATATGCTAGACCTAGTGTACGGACTGTCTGCAACTTACTCTAGCGCATGTTTTTGTTTTTAGTCCCAGATGGTCGACAGCATTATGTTGGCTGAATTATGACAGAAAAGGGCCGAAACAGAGTGTATCAATGTACCCATATTTTATGTTGTCTGTCCTCTCTGCAATTACAACTTGGCTGAATTCAGCCTGGTATTTGGTTGCCTGTTCATGACCTATTCCCCTATTACAGAGCTTATTTGATTCGGGAAGCCAATAGATCGGAGTGCACCTATTCCTGTTTGATTAAATACCCAATCTGTAGTGACATAGCGTGACAGGTGGCGAGACACCGATGAACATCGGAGCGATTAAGTGCTTAAGACGTATCTGTAAGAACCACTGTGTGGACTGTCCACGCGATACTCGAGCGCATGTTTGTGTTTCCAGTCCAGCTGGTAGTGAGGGTAATGATTTGGTGAATGAAGACAGAACAAGGCCGAAACAGACTTTATCAATCTAGCCTTATTTTCTGTCGTCTCCCCGCTCTGCAATTATAACTTGGCTGACTTCAGCGTGATAATTGGTTGCCTTTTCGTGAACTTCGCAAACCATACGGAGCATGCTTGCTTGGAAAGCCAATAGATCGGTGTGCGCCTATTCCTGTTTGAATAAATACCCAATCTGCAGCGACAGAGAATGTAACACGCGAGGCACTGGCGAACTTCGGTTCGATGAAGTGCCACTGAATAATCTGCTAGATGCAGTGTGTGGACTGTCTGTGCCGGTCTCGAGCGCATTTACGTGTTTCCAGTCCGAGCTGGTAGTCAGGGTTATGATTGTATGAATGAGGACTCAATGAGCCCGAATCAGACTGTATAAACCTTTCCATATTTTCTGTCGTTTCTCCTCTCTGCCTTTATATATATTTATATATATATATATATATATATATATATATATATATATATATATATATATGGCAAAGACGTTATACCGTACTAACGACATAGATACTAGCTAAAAGCCCAGACACGTGTTTCGCCGATGTTTCTGCTGCTGTGTGACACAGCAACGAGGGGTTCGGCTCCTCAGTGGGTCCCCATATAAGATTCATACTACTTGTAGTACTACTTGTTTGTAGAATGGGCATTACGTGGTTATTCCACAGTGGTTGATTGTCTTCGACCCAAATGTTCATTGAAATTTCGGGTCTGACCCTAAAAAGTCATGTCCAAAGCACCTGACTCCATGTCCTGCACTTAATAATTTCAGAAATTATTTACCCGATTATTCTCTGGAGTCCATATACCAGAAACCGCATAGAGAACGCTGGGGGACCCACTGAGGAGCCGAACCCCTCGTTGCTGTGTCACACAGCAGCAGAAACATCGGCGAAAACACGTGTCTGGGCTTTTAGCTAGTATCTATGTCGTAAGTACGGTATAACGTCTTTGCCATATAAGATTCATACTACTTGTAGTACTACTTGTTTGTAGAATGGGCATTACGTGGTTATTCCACAGTGTTTGATTGTCTTCGACCCAAATGTTCATTGAAATTTCGGGTCTGACCCTAAAAAGTCATGTCCAAAGCACCTGACTCCATGTCCTGCACTTAATAATTTCAGAAATTATTTACCCGATTATTCTCTGGAGTCCATATACCAGAAACCGCATAGAGAACGCTGGGGGACCCACTGAGGAGCTGAACCCCTCGTTGCTGTGTCCCACAGCAGCAGAAACATCGGCGAAACACGTGTCTGGGCTTTTAGCTAGTATCTATGTCGTAAGTACGGTATAACGTCTTTGCCATATAAGATTCATACTACTTCTAGTACTACTTGTTTGTAGAATGGGCATTACGTGGTTATTCCACAGTGGTTGATATTCTTCGACCCAAATGTTCATTGAAATTTCGGGTCTGACCCTGTAAAGTCACGTCCAAAGCACCTGACTCCATGTCCTGCACTTAATAATTTCAGAAATTTTTTACCCGATACATATATATATATATATGATAGTGTGGGGCTCACCGATCTGCTTAAGGAACATGTACGTTCCGTTGTGCCCTGGAGCTCAGACTAGAGCCCTCGCAGGCGGTCGCATAGCGACGTGTAGTATTTGATGAAATGGAACCGACAAAGACAAGGGAGACCGGAATGGCCATTTCTGGCTTATTAGCCGTCATCAGCCAGTCATACCCAATCCCAAGTGTGGCACACCTGAGATTCGAACCCGCGACATTTGGTGTTTGAGTCGAACGCTCTACCATTGAGCCACGGGCTCGTTGTTTTGTCGGTTGTGATCGGGAATATGATGATAGTGTGGGGCTCACCGATCTGCTTAAGGAACATGTATGTTCCGTTGTGCCCTGGAGCTGAGACTAGAGCCCTCGCAGGCGGTCGCATAGCGACGTGAAGCATTTGATGAAATGGAACCGACAAAGACAAGGGAGACCGGAATGGCCATTTCTGGCTTATTAGCCGTCATCAGCCAGTCATACCCAATCCCAAGTGTGGCACACCTGGGATTCGAACCCGCGACATTTGGTGTTTGAGTCGAACGCTCTACCATTGAGCCACGGGCTCGTTTTTTTGTCAGTTGTGATCGGGAATATGATGATAGTGTGGGGCTCATCGATCTGCTTAAGGAACACGTATGTTCCGTTGTGCCCTGGAGCTCAGACTAGAGCCCTCGCAGGCGGTCGCATAGCGACGTGTAGCATTTGATGAAATGGAACGGAAAAAGACAAGGGAGACCGGAATGGCCATTTCTGGCTTATTAGCCGTCATCTGCCAGTCATACCCATTCCCAAGTGTGGCACACCTGAGATTCGAACCCGCAACATTTGGTGTTTGAGTCGAACGCTCTACCATTGAGCCACGGTCTCGTTGTTTTGTCGGTTTTGATCGGGAATATGATGATAGTGTGGGGCTCACCGATCTGCTTAAGTAACATGTATGTTTCGTTGTGCCCTGGAGCTCAGACTAGAGCCCTCGCAGGCGGTCGCATAGCGACGTGTAGCATTTGATGAAATGGAACCGACAAAGACAAGGGAGACCGGAATGGCCATTTCTGGCTTATTAGCCGTCATCAGCCAGTCATACCCAATCCCAAGTGTGGCACACCTGGGATTCGAACCCGCGACATTTGGTGTTTGAGTCGAACGTGCTCTACCATTGAGCCACGGGCTCGTTGTTTTGTCGGTTGTGATTGGGAATATGATGATAGTGTGGGGCTCACCGATCTGCTTAAGGAACATGTATGTTCCGTTTTGCCCTGGAGCTCAGACTAGAGCTCTCGCAGGCGGTCGCATAGCGCCGTGTAGCATTTGATGAAATGGAACCGACAAAGACAAGGGAGACCGGAATGGCCATTTCTGGCTTATTAGCCGTCATCAGCCAGTCATACCCAATCCCAAGTGTGGCACACCTGAGATTCAGAACCCGCGACATTTGGTGTTTGAGTCGAACGCTCTACCATTGAGCCACGGGCTCGTTGTTTTGTCGGTTGTGATCGGGAATATGATGATAGTGTGGGGCTCACCGATCTGCTTAAGGAACATGTATGTTCCGTTGTGCCCTGGAGCTCAGACTAGAGCCATCGCAGGCGGTCGCATAGCGACGTGTAGTATTTGATGAAATGGAACCGACAAAGACAAGGGAGACCGGAATGGCCATTTCTGGCTTATTAGCCGTCATCAGCCAGTCATACCCAATCCCAAGTGTGACACACCTGAGATTCGAACCCGCGACATTTGGTGTTTGAGTCGAACGCTCTACCATTGAGCCACGGGCTCGTTGTTTTGTCGGTTGTGATCGGGAATATGATGATAGTGTGGGGCTCACCGATCTGCTTAAGGAACATGTATGTTCCGTTGTGCCCTGGAGCTCAGACTAGAGCCCTCGCAGGCGGTCGCATAGCAACTTGTAGCATTTGATGAAATGGTAGAGCGTTCGACTCAAACACTAAATGTCGCGGGTTCGAATCTCAGGTGTGCCACACTTGGGATTGAATATGACTGGCTGATGACGGCTAATAAGCCAGAAATGGCCATTCCGGTCTCCCTTGTCTTTGTCGGTTCCATTTCATCAAATGCTACACGTCGCTATGCGACCGCCTGCGAGGGCTCTAGTCTGAGCTCCAGGGCACAACGGAACCTACATGTTCCTTAAGCAGATCGGTGAGCCCCACACTATCATAAATATATACATATATACGTAAGAAGTGGAAAGAAGGCATTTCAAGAAATAAAGTTGGAGTTGAATACGTTCTATGGGAAATGGAGCTTTATTGTGTAAATTTTCAACACCGGTTCTCCGGGTCGTCGTCAGACGCAGGCGGGCAGCAAATGTGACCAAAAAAAGTTGACATCGTTATCACGCGAAAAAAATTGATACTGCCGTGAACATTGGCACCATTGAGCGGCCGCCGTGTGTATCAGCCTGTCTTGATTGGTTCTCGTTTTTTCCATTTCCCCTTGAGATGTCTGTACGCCGCATCCAAACTCGATATGTCTGTTGATGCATGACACATCTGAATGCATCGCCTAGAGGAACTCTCGACCTTTCTTGAAGGGACAGGCGGCGACAACCTGAGTTTTATCCCAAGCGAAGGTGTGCCCGGTGTCTAGAGCATGCATAGCTGTTTTGGGACAGATGGTCCCTTACCTCTTTACTGCCAAATGATGTTCATAGATGTGTGTAGAGGCGGAGTTTGGCGGTCTGACCACAATACACGGCATCACATGCTTCACATGGGATCTTGTAGATGACTTCTTTCTTGTCCAAATAGTTGACCCTCTCCTTAGGGTGGACAAGCTGGGTACGCAAAGTGGTTGTCGGTTTGTGTGCCACATGAATTTGGTGCTTCCTTAGGTGTCTTTCGACGAGTTCAGACACATTCTTAATGTAGGGAAGGGTTCACCATGTATTTATTTTTGGCGCCTCGTTACAACTACTTGGTTCCTTTTCTGTCAACTGCTGTCGTTTCAAGTATCGGCGTACAAAATCCTTAGGGTACCCGTATATATATATATATATATATATATATATATATATATATATATATATATATATACTGATGATCAGTAACGACCGTGAAACAGTTGTCTACGTCTTGCCTGTTGCATCTTTCGCAACGAAATTGTGCACAACGGGATGAGTGAGTCCTCTAACCGGTGAGCGCCCCACCGGTGAGCGCCCCACTAATAGGTGAGCGCCCCACTACCATATTTATATATATATATATATAACTTATCTGGGATAGTACAATCATGTGCAAGGAAGATGTTTTTGGTATGCCACATGACACAGTTTTGGGAATTAATGGCAAATTGGAATAACGAAGGCATCTATGTTTTTTCAGTTCAGCGCTGGTTAACGCGTTCAGCTATCCTTTTTAATTCTTCCTTGTCTTTGATTCTATAAGGGAAATTTTTGCAACTCCTAAATAATAAGAAGCAGCTAGGAGCAACTGCTGATATTCCAGCTGCCGCAGCCTGGTCCTGTGTGCCACACTCTATTATATATTAGATGTTCACAGCTCAAAGTTGGCTGTAATTTTTATCTACGCATGGAGTTATTTAAAATGTTATTGTGGGTTCTCCGATAAGGCGAATTTTCCGATTGCTCGTAGTGTAAGCTGTAAGGACATTTTAAAATTCCGCGTTTTCGTGGCGTGCATACTGCGTACTTTAGGGTTAACGATGAAAAGGTTCTTTCGGCATATCAAACGTTCTTTAGTACAGTTTAAATTTCTTCCCGGTTTAAACCTGTGGGTGCTTGAAAACAAAGTATACAGCAGTCATAATTTTAATATTTACGGAATTAAATCAGATAAAGCAGCCTTAATCCGCAGTGTTTAAACCAAAGGAGCATGTGCACGTTTAACTGTTTTCTTATCCTTACTTCCAACTGCTGCCTACACGGCTGCCTTTAAAATTCCCAGGGACAAGGCACCTCTTAGTTTAACCCGTTGCTAGATCTTCACAAAATGCAAACTTTTATCATATGTGGACCGCGCGCATTTGCCAAGGTCCTACCCTACCATTTCACGGGCACTGATTTGCATAGTCAGACTAAGGAATCACCCGAATTCGAGGTCTGGAGGCCGCCAATTTGCACCTCGTCACCAAAGCATTTTGCCTACCGACCTGCTCATCACCTGATTGCACCCATCTTGCCCGTAACCAACACCTCGCTCGCCAGTAAAAACATGTAGCTCTGTTGCGAGTATGCGATTTATGGTTTGAGTGTACGCACGCGAGCACAAGGGTGAGAGAGAGAGAGATAATCTAACTCACAATAAGGCGATACAACTCTTGGAGCGGAGCAGAATTTGGCGCGCCTTCGGACTTTTCGAGCAACACAGTTAATTGGCTAATCGGGCACTTTTCGTGGGTAGTTATGCCCTAATGATCGTGGAAATCTCAAGCAGGAGAGTGTATTGTCATGGGTTATCTTCCAGGTCGACAAGTAAAGCCGAACATAAGCTGAGGGTCACTGGAGGAACCCTTATTGTTCAGGCAGTCAACAGGAGATTGGAAAGAGACAACCAGAGAAAGAAAGAGAGAAGATACGCTTTTATTCGGAAATAGCTGTCCAGTCACGTGGGCAAGACCCCGATTAATAAATATACAATTATTGTAGGCTCATTTGGTCGCAGTTTCTCCAGTTCGGCCTTGTTGCGCATGCGAGTTTCTGCTGGAGGTGGTAATACCAAACCTTGATAAGCCGAGGTATGGCAAAAGATATTTTTAAAGCCATGGCACATGGGATGGAGAGACGTCTCTGTAATTAAATTGGCATGAAGGGCGTGAAAAGCATCTTGCGGATTTCGATCAGAAAATTGTCTGCCTTCTGTGAGGACATACGAATATTAAGATATATGAAATACCGGTAACCGAAGGGATCATACTGAGGACATGTATTAAAATCCGCATACTTTTAAGCAAAGCAGGAAAAATAACCGGAGAATAATAAAGAATGATAGAGTAAATGCATACATCTATAAATATTTTGATTCAGGGTTGTCCTATATGATAGGAACGTAAACGACGAATGTGGTAAGCACTTTTACGAATTTTAAGTAAAAAGCATTCAATTTGAAGGGCGAATGAGAGATTAGATGACATTCTTATACCACCGTACCGAAAATATGATATTTTATTGTAAGGAATGTCAAAGGGTTCAGGAACTGGAGAGGGTTACAGTCGAAAAGCACATTGAAATTGTTTTCGGATATTGAATAGAAGACCATTGTCCGAAGACTTGGCCAAGACGCGATCCAGGCCATCTTTCAGCAATTGAAGGTGAATGGTAGTTTTACTGGGGTAGCCGACAATTATAACATCAACATACTTAAAATATAGACCGTCATTTCTTGAGTTTAAGCAATTGTTACTTTGAAGTGATGAGTGGATAAGTGGCAAACTGGAAAAACTCTACAGTAAGTAGGACGAACCGTGGGTTTCCGTGAAAGACAAAATAATCCCTAAGCAAAGAGACACATGCGTAAGCTTGACAACCGTTTTCCAGTATTTTTGAAGCGGAATGAACCACAGAATCACCTACATCAAAGGTACCATGCCAGGGTTTATATGCGAATTGCGAAAGAGTCGGAGAATATCGTGATGGCATCTAAGGCAACGTTTTCAGTGACCTACATATAACGGTTTCCATGGCAAGTATACTGGTAGGACAGGACGGGTTGGGAGTGCCATCTAACTGATTCCGATCAAAATGTATTAATATGTACATTAGGTTGTATTGTCATAACCAGGTGAACGTTGATTGTGCGTCCTTGTATTCTCTACGTGAAACTCTGCAGCAGTTCTTCGACAAAAGAAACAAAGGAATAAACATCATTAACTGGAAAACAGGCAAGGAGACTAACTGTAATGAAGTCCTGTACACTTGCGCTGCAAGTGTCTCACAAAACTCGTCTAAAACGGTCGTGCGCTAAGGGTAAGAAATCCCTTATATGACAGGACTAGCCGACAAAGCTAGACGACCTGTCTACGCGTGCCACGTGCGGACCACATGACTGTCACAGTAAGACATTGTAGCCCGCCAAATAAATCTGAGTAGGTTTGGGCTATAACTTCAGTTGGCAACCTTACAAGATGCTTTCAAGCATGCATGAGGATTTTAAATGCTTGCTCTGAGCTAGGTTGACTTGACTTACTCCCCTTTGTGAGGGATATGTTCGATTCAAGCCGCCTGGAGTGAGGTCCAATGGCTCCTTTAGCATGTGGCATTTATGGCGCTTTCAGTTATGGGAGATATGAGTCCCCTCCGCAAAAATTCGGCACACGCATGGACGGCCATCTATAGATCCGACTTTGCCTGTGACTGCGTGCGAGGCAAACTTTGGTTTTCTTAGTACTGTTTTGCCGTAAGAGTTCGGTGGCTAAGGGGGGAAAGCGTGCAGAGTAAGCAATTCCTCCGGCACAAATCATCATTGCTGCATCTACACTGTGGAGCATGTCGTCGGCCACGAAGACCGTCCTGCCCGCACTACGATTGATCGATTGCATTTCGAATCTAGAAGGATCTAGAAGAACCTTGTTTTCGCGCTTGCTTGTAAGTTTCTGGGGCAATGATAATTAGCACCCGGTGAAAACTTAAAGGCATCAAATTTGGTATAACATTGAGTGCGCAGACTAAGGACAGTCAGCTTAAGTCACAGTTTCTGCAAAACAATCAGGTGTTACGACAGGGTAAAGGAAGCAAAGAATGTGTGTGCTATCAGGAGACGACAAATCTACCATCGTATCTGACGACGTCCACCGTGTGGTCCACAGCATGATGGCGCAGGGACGGTGACCGCGTGGTATGACTTATCCCGTCAGTTGGCGACCGTACCAGCCACGAATTTTAGTGCACCGTGATAGCTTCAAGCGCGTCAGATTGTTTATAGTTAGGAAAATGAGCTAGGCCGTTGACCTCCCATTCCAAGTCTCCAGCTACTGTCGGAGCCGATCAGTTTACTGGTACGGTGAATGAGCGCAGTTGCTTACATACCTAACAACATGATCTACGTGTATCACGCAAACGATCATCCCCCTCCACCCAAACACAAGCACCAAGATTTTACAAAAAAGGGGTTGAGTGGCTCAGATCTTATAGTATGTTTGAGTGTCAGAGGTCACGTTACGAAGTATTCATTGTAGCCTGACTCTAACACCACCAGTCGGTCACTCTACATCAACACACATTGGCCGCCGTTGGATTGTATCAGGAAACAGTTGCTATGGAACAAAATAGATGCATGGAACTTACTTCGCCCATCTCAACTCTGCTGTGGTGGGTAGTGAGTCTGAGCTCAAATACGCAAAATGTGGTGAATTCGTTTTTTTTTTACGATCCCGCTAGCAAATTTCGAAAGTAAGGTAAAGACTCTTGGCATGCATTCGATAAATGTTCACCAGTAACTTTGGTTCAGGGCCGATGAATACTTAGATTCTTGCGTATCTGCTCGACACGAACCACGAATTCGACGCCAAAAGCCCTTCAGATTATCTATCGAACGCCAACAAACTCCTCCAAAGGTCTTCGAAAACAACCACATGTACAACTGATGCAGTGCTTATTCGGTCAGCGAATGCAGCTCTCTGTTGTCAGAAGACTTTGATACAGGCAGCCTGCCTCCCCTGACTGCGTGGTTGACATAAAACCACGTGGGAACAGAGAGTTTGACTGACCCTCTGGTTAAAAACTTCATCCCGTTACTTCAACGACGTTGGCCATCTTCGCAATTAATCCCCAAGTTGAATTTTAATCCCGCACCGGTATTTCTCGACTATAAAAGTGCAAAAGATGACTTTTATGGCCACCTGCTCGGAAAACGGGAGTAGAGATCACCTGTAGTGCAAGTAGCTTTCGCCCAATTCCGGGGCAATTAGGTTAAGGATTAAGGTGAGGGTTAGATTTAAGTTTTGCGTTGATGTCAGTAATTTGCTAAGAGTAAAGGTTGAACTTCGTGTTAACTTGTGGTTTTAGGCCTAGGATAGAGCTTGGATTATGTTTTAGGCTACTGTTACGGGTTATGTTAGGATAAGTGTTTGGATTAAGACGCAGGGATTTTTACCGTTCGAGAAAAGTATCCCACAGTTACCTTTCTTAAGTAAGCGGAGTGTTCCTATTCGCAGGTTATGACTAGATGACCATGCAAGTAATCCTCACCAGTAAGGTTATCAAGAGGCTACCAACACACGCTGTAGATGCTGCTGCATTAGTTGCAATAAAAATGATAACAATTCTGAATATGCTGCAATATCGAAGATGAGGCTTTTACGACATGCTGCAGACCCTCTTTGAAGGTTTTGTAGATGAGAGTACTTCCTCGCTTTTTACACAATGAAAGGAAATTGATGACTTTGGAAATAAAACGAGAAAAAATAACATACGTCAATGCAGCTATCTCGGCTGTTACAAGCAATTAGAAAGAGGGCAGGATCAAGTTTAAGAATACTGCAAACAGCAACGTGCTGTCGAAAGTCGCAAAGGATCAAGAATTCCCGGTAAGTGCAGAACCACGCATGATCTCTTCCAAACCGTACCTTCCTAAATGCGAAGCCAAATTACAAACGGAAATATTATTTTGCGTTCTCGAAAAAAGCACAGTAAAGCACAGGAAAAATAGATGCCTGAATCTACTTCCGAAACCCTGAGAGTTAAAATGAGCACGAGGGCATAGAACTGATAGTTCGACCGTCGATTTCGACGATGTCCACCGTATGCTCAATGGAAGGGTGGTGCAGGGACCGTGACTTGCGCGAGAATTAGTTTTAAGTTTTAGTAGCCTTGCGCTACAGCTACCACACTCTTTCCTCCTCCCCCACCTGAACCCGATGTCAAGACAGAGTCAAGAAGACCGGAGGCGGGAGAGGACGCAGGTGGCTGGCGCGGCCGGAGCCGCCTCTGGGCGTACCACCGCACCTGGAGGGCATCGAACTACTCCAGCAATGTCTCACATCCCTCTGAATGGGTTAAGGAGCTTTAGTGAGGATTGGGGTGAACCAAGCTTCAACTCCGTTATGCAGGCCAGGTGGCAAAAAAGTCTGTGTTCTTAGGGCGACTAGCTGACGAATTACACATCATGCAAATTCGCGATTGGAATTTGAGTTGGTATTTCAGCATACGTTTGATCTTCGTATGTTTTCTTGATATGTGGCCTGGAAAGCCTTTTTGCCAAAGAACACAGCATATAGTAATCTGCGTCCTGTCTATAACAATCTTACCAACCAACCTGTATGTATAAAGCAGAGGTAGTATGCATTCCAAGCGCTATAAGGAATAAAAGAGAGAGGTTCTTGGGGAAAAATCGAGTTGTACTAGGGAATTTTCGAGCTGATGACACTAACTAGGCATCAAACGAAATAAGGACAAAACGATGGGTGCTGTCAGCAGCTCAAAAATGCACGAGTACAACTCGTTTATTTCTGAAGAACCTATTCCCTTTTTAATTTTTCCCTTTTTCCCTTTTTTCCCTTTTTCATTACATCACATGCTATCACTTCTCTGCGTCACGTCGTATTATTACAATGGCAAGGCATTTGAAGTCCAACGCTGATTTCGTGTGCATACGAAAATTGGCAGCTGAAAGGCTGCCGCCTGAGCTGTTAGCTAATATTTTTGAACTTGATCAGGCCACACTCTCGATAATTATTAACCATAGAATAGTGCCTAAGAGTAAGCAAGGAGGACCAAAACGCTCCACAAACAATCATGATGATGATTTTATTTGTTTTACGATAAAATGACACAATTATATGCCCTTTAGAAATATACGGATTGAATATTTGTAAACTTTCTATCTGCGCATATGTACAACAAGGATGAAGGAATTCGGCCTTCGTCAGCAGACTGCAATGATAAAGCCATTTCACGTGCGAAACTAATAAAGTAAAGTTTTTTAAGTACTCAGGATTATATTAATCTCGGCGAATTATTTGTTTTCAAAATTTAAGGTAAAACTCCGAAGTAGAACCAGGAAATCACAAGTGGGAAGAACTACACCCGAGAAGACAATACACCCACAGCAACTTTCGAGAACTGTCAACCACCAAGGGTTTGAAAAGCCGTCGAATTCGGAGGGCAACTGATCTGAGGATTGAGATGACAAACAATAAATGAGAATGTGTTCGTTTGTATAGTAAAGGATGCCTTTGGTAATAACCACATTCACCGCCACCAAATAAACACTGTCATTTCCACCAATCAAAGGAGGTACAATTTGAATTTAGCTTTCATTTAAAATCCAATTATTTTAGACCACACCCAGCCTTCCCGTCTGTGGCCTGTGAACAAGTTTTATTCCTACTAACAGTCCTGAACTCAAACGCATCGGTAATCTCCTCGCACTAATCAAAAGACATTGGGACCAGTCTAGGAAACAAATTTCAATGGAGATAAAGTTGGCATTTTTTAAATGATTGTAAAAGACCAAATTATCATTGACAACTAAGTAGGCTCGTGGTTTTCCCGACTACCAGCTGGTCAGTAAAATTCTTCTTTATTTTATTCTTATCGATTTCCATTATGTTGTCCTTGCACCATATTTTCATCCTCAACTGTCAGTTACCTAAGGCCTTAAATAATTGACCTGTCATAAAGTCGTTTTAAGCTTTTATGGTTTTCGGTATAAAACAAATCAGTTCGTTGTTAATAAATGATACTTTATAAACCGAACTAGACCTTTTCGAAAAGCATCAGTCGTTTCTTTATGCAATATGGTTTGCGAGGATGCCGGGCGGGCGAATTGTGCGCTACAAGTGTTTTCTTGCTAAGTTCAGGAATTTGCTGGAGTTAGGGACTGAACTGCAAGTTTAAAGGTAAGGCAACTAAGGTGAAATAGCGCGGGCTGAGGTTCAACCACACTCTGGTATGGCAACGCAATTGCAAGACACATGCCAGGGATGCTTCATTGACCTCTGGCCGCGGTAAATAGAGGGGATCTGCGCAGCGGGTAGGTCTGGGCAGCCTAATTGGTGAATAGACAGAGCTGCTGAGAGTATGCTTTTGTCGAGAACATTGCCAGCAAAGACAAGGGGAGACTGAAAGGGCCAGCCAGTCCTACCCTACCCCAAGTGGGGCAGCACCCGACGATCGAACGTGTGACCACTTGATCAGAAGTCAAACGCTCTTAACCACTGCGCCGCGGGCTCGTTGTCTTACCGGTTTTAGATCGGGACTATGGACTGTATTTGTTGATAAACGCTCACCTTGGCGCTGACTCTCGAGCCCCGCCAGCAGCCATACAGTGGCTAGTTTTACGGGCAAATAGGCTGTATTCATCTGCCTTTGCCGATAGCCTTTGGGCGGCAGCTGGAGGGACTCGAGAGTCAGCGCCGAGGCGATTACCTTAGCGATCAGTGAGCGTTCGTCAACGAAAGTATTCTTTTCTCAATGCGACATATATTAAGAATACACTTTTCCTTAGTAAATACTAGCATGACAGATACGGTCACCCAGCAACTACCCAAAATCACGACCAACAAACCAGTTTTGCCTCAGCGTCTACTTCACCACACGTGCCGCCCTCTCCTCATTTGATTTGATTTTGATCTCAGGAAGTGTAAATATTGCGATATCCTACCCCGGACGCAAACCTCAACTGTACACGTTTAATATAACCCTAACATTACCTAAACCTGGAACCCTAACATACCTTCAACTCAGTGCTAAGCGTTCTGGCTGTTCATACAGATAGCCTATAAGGGAAAAGGATAGAAACGTAGCAAGTTAGATAAACTCTTTCGCTTTCAGTGCCTCCATAAACACAGACGTGTGAGTTGGATAGAAGATCACCCTCACACTCTCCCATTGGTGGACTGCTAGACATAGCAACACACACGTGAGCCTAATCAACTGACAAAGCAAAGGATTGTTTTTCAGCATGTCTCTGCCGGACCTACACATGAACACGCAAATAAACATGGCAACTGTTTTGAGGGTCATTTGCTTATAGGCGTGCATGGGCCAATACTACCAAGAAATAGTTCACGCCTTTCGTGTGACCACCGGTAGATGCCCTCACCAAGTACTGCTATGTTCTACCTGCTGAAGGCCTACAAACACAATACAATTGATTTCCTAGTACCGGTCAAAACCATTATTCCCTCCCGTCTATCTGCCACCAGGATTCAGAGATTCCTTTCATTCCCCTTACGCCAATAGATTTCCTTTGGGAAGCAAATAAATGGAACCTTAATGAGCACTGATTGGCTTGAATTACTCCTCATGTCTAAAATACTGCTTCATTCAAAATATGTAAGGTATATATTTCTGAAAGTCCCAAGTAATGTGTGCTGAGTAAATATGTTGTCTAATTTTGGAACTAACAACAAAAGCAGAAGTAATGTGCAAGCCTATGAGCAAGTCGCAATTATAAATCGCATGTGAGGCGAGGTTCGGCTCAACGTGCAAACCGGCAGTTTAAGTTGTGATAACAAACTGACTCAAAAAGTTCACTTCCGTTCCCCATTCACTCGACTGATATGTGAAAGAATCGGCGGTCACGTTGGAATTCGAACCAATGACAACGAGGAAAAAGCTTTGCCACAGCCAGCGATCTAACCACCTGGGCTACGAGACCCCCCCCCCTGGTTCCGTGAGTTTAATCAAACATGGGGCAAGGTATCCGCAAAAACTGCTGCAAATCATTGCATCCACCAATTAATGTCTCAGTTCTGTCCGACTTACCACTGTTCTGTAGCCTATTATTTACTCTCTTATTGGCACTGGTTAGTGTATGCATTCCGTTGCTCAGAAACAAAAGCAACCTGACTCCCTTTTAACTGACCAGGCGCAGTTAAATGTCCTTGTGCTTGGCTTGCCCAAGCCGATTTTCCATGTTCTGGGCATGAGATGTAGCATTTAACCAGAAACTGAGAAAAAGATGACCTATGTTCATTAGAAAATTTCACGTGTTTAGCGCGTGAATATGCAGTTCCCCTTATTACTGGCGAATCCGTGCTAACTTCTAAGGAGTATGAGATTGAATTAGTGTTGCGGTTCGGTTAAGGGCTTAAGCTAGGACATTAGAGTAGAAATCCCACGGAATTTAGCGTGAGCGCATCTTTAGTACTCCGTGAGTCTGAATTTTATTCGACGCAAGTTCTTACCACTTTTTGGAACGCACGAAATCAGCTTTTGTTAACTGTTCGCTCTAAAAAGTGGTTCCTGCGTTGATGTTAATTAAAACTTTTTTTACCTGGCCTGTGCTAAGAGAGCTAGACGTGTACGTGCAGTTTAAATAAGTTCCTGAGTCTGACCCCTTGGAGTAGAGAATTACACGCAAACTCTGTAGGATGGAAGTACTAGGACCCATCTCATCGAATACTTCTTCGGGTTTCATTGCACTGTCGTTCGCATGAGAGAAATGCGTTTAGTTTGGTTATTTTCCATCCAGAAGAAATTAATGCTAATCATAATTTTATGCCTGTGAGTAATACGTCTGAAAAGGGTATCATTTACACGAAATGACAAACACGCAATGGTAGTGAGGCAAGGTATCTGCAAAAACTGCTGCAAATCATTGCATCCACCAATTAATGTCTCAGTTCTGTCCGACTTACCACTGTTCTGTAGCCTATTATTTACTCTCTTATTGGCACTGGTTAGTGTATGCATTCCGTTGCTCAGAAACAAAAGCAACCTGACTCCCTTTAACTGACCAGGCGCAGTTAAATGTCCTTGTGCTTGGCTTGCCCAAGCCGATTTTCCATGTTCTGGGCATGAGATGTAGCATTTAACCAGAAACTGATAAAAAGATATGACCTATGTTCATTAGGAAGATTCACGTGTTTAGCGCGTGAATATGCAGTTCCCCTTATTACTGGCGAATCCGTGCTAACTTCTAAGGAGTATGAGATTGAATTAGTGTTGCGGTTCGGTTAAGGGCTTAAGCTAGGACATTAGAGTAGAAATCCCACGGAATTTAGCGTGAGCGCATCTTAAGTACTCCGTGAGTCTGAATTTTATTCGACGCAAGTTCTTACCACTTTTTGGAACGCACGAAATCAGCTTTTGTTAACTGTTCGCTCTAAAAAGTGGTTCCTGCGTTGATGTTAAATAAAACTTTTTTTACCTGGCCTGTGCTAAGAGAGCTAGACGTGTACGTGCAGTTTAAATAAGTTCCTGAGTCTGACCCCTTGGAGTAGAGAATTACACGCAAACTCTGTAGGATGGAAGTACTAGGACCCATCTCATCGAATACTTCTTCGGGTTTCATTGCACTGTCGTTTCGCATGAGAGAAATGCGTTTAGTTTGGTTATTTTCCATCCAGAAGAAATTAATGCTAATCATAATTTTATGCCTGTGAGTAATACGTCTGAAAAGGGCATCATTTACACGAAATGACAAACACGCAATGGTAGTGAGGCAGTTATGTGTGAGAATGACTGTGAAAAATTAGAAACCCACACATACCTTCCCCACACAAAAACCAGATTTTTACAGAGGAGATAAAAGTCATCAACTGTTCGGTTTCAGGTAAGCTGCTTTCTGGATGACATGCCGAGCATCTGTAAATAGATCGATATTTTATTAGACGATTGCATTGGGTCTCATGATCGTATATCTTCGGCCATTTCCGAGGGTAAGCAAATGTCTTCCTTCTCCTGGTAAACACTGTCGGCCAGTTGACCAGACTGGTTAACTCAGCTGCTCATTTGACATTGAACTCCACGGTTTATAATAAACAATAGCTGCCCCACAAACTAGCTGGGCAAAGATGAGATTTTGACATTTGTTGCTACCGGGTGGCAAGGTGTTTGGCAGCATGCATCCCAGTTTTTTGGTCTATCCCAAATCACATAGGTTTGCTCATTACGTATGAGAGAATACATCACCGAGCTTGTATATACTTGGTAAATTGTTTGAGTGAGTACATATGTAGTAAACTGTAGTCTGTTCTTCAGTTATGTCACCTATTTATTGACAAAAGGCTTGGCAGTTACGCTTAAATTGATTCGGTGTTTTGCACGACCGAGAGTCAACCAAGTAACCATGCAGTATTTACTAGGTTTCTTTAAAGTGGTTTAATATGATGTCATGTAATAATACGATGTGCAACCAAAAACGATAACTACCTATTGTTTTTTAATTTTACGATAACATCTTTAAAACATTTGTCTTTTTCAAAAATGGCGCAATAGGTAACCTGCACCCGTCCCAACGGGTTTTATATTTTCTGAAAGATTTTTCATCTTCGTCTAAATAAATACTCTTAATTTTTTTCCGAGATTTTTTCTTACCATCTTATACATTGTGAAAACGCTTCCCCTCATTCTGCCATTTTTTCATAAATGGGTTGATTTTGAACCCTATATTTACAGGCACATTTTCAGGATGAAGCAGCCGGTCCTCTGATCACCACAATTAAGGTCGAAGTTCGCACATGGCCCCACGCAATCGCTTCAGCCCTCACAGATGGCAATGTTGGTTCACTGTGATGCCATGGGAAAAGTTTAATATGAGTGATTGCTTTAATGTTCATTGGCACATTGCTCCTTAAGGTCTGTCGTTGCGAAATCCCCTGAGAACTTTGGGGTGGGTTTAATAAGTTAATCACTCTGCCCGTTGGATATTCCCTCGGAATGGTCAAGTGAAAACTGTCCCATAATCACGAACCCAATTAGTGTGTTAGTTTTTTATTTGAACTAGAATGTGACACAGTTCGAGTGTTTTGTTTTGTTTGATTCCAAATGTTTTTTTACCATGTACCAATCGAAGGATGACAACCAGATTTTGATGAAAACTTTATTTTTTTCAGATAGGTGACAAAAGTTAACCAACGTTCACTTTTCACATATTCCTCGAATGGGCAACTGACCGAGGTGGGGTTTAGGCGCTGATTTGAGTGAAAATGTACAGTAGGTAAGTTGTACGAGGCCTTAAGACCAAAAATCGTGATAAACATCTATTTTGTGATCCGGGAAAAGTGCCATAAGAAGAAATGAACTGGGATACAGAGGAGCCCTACATCGCAAACAACAGGAGCGGTACTCCCTGGGGTATCTGTTTGAAGCAGCAGTTTGCACTCTGTCAAGCCAATCATGGCGCCGGAGTTTTAAAAAGGCTACAGTCTAAGAATTCAATTTAAAAAGGAACTGCTATTCATATCTCAGAAGTGTCGGCGGATGCCACCTCCATGAAAAACTGCCTTCATTACTGAGGAGCATGTAACTTGGTGAGATCGGTGAGGTGAATGTAGATTTTCTCGGTAAAAATTAAAGTCTGAAAGTCTGGATGATTGAATTTATTATTTGCATGAGCTACAAAAAGTGACCAATCCCTGCACTAGACGATCGGGCGCATTTAGCGGTCTGGGAGGCTTCTACGCACAAGCTCTCACCCGTCCGTTTGGTACCGTCTAGCTATGAACTCCCAGAAGTTGACCGCCAGTAGGCTCGCGTGACCTTTCGCCCCTTTGTTGCCATTCATTTCTTGTTCCGTGGGCATGGCCTCGTGGTTCTGCGAGGTCCGGTCCGAACTGAGCCTTGTACTCCACCGTCTGGTGGGCGGGATGCAGGTCTATATCTCGGTTAAGAGCGCCAGTCTTTTCTTACGAGGCATTCTGGGTGGACAGTGAAGTTACGCATCCAAAATAGATACAGAGGCGGTGATGAGGTCATTTGGCGTGATCTTGTTATTCACCTCCATCACCCCGCACTAAATAATGACACTATGAATGGCTTTCTTCGGGACAATATGTTGAGTCCGATCACCTGCTCAAACGAGCACATAGCACTGAGCTCCTAGCGCTGTGTCTTCAGATTTTCGTCACATTCACCGGTCCGGCATACGAGGGAAAGTAGGGGACACCAATAGGCTAACCTCTGTATGCACAAATTGCTGAAACAGTTTTTCTGGTGCTCGTTTGGTTGGTTTTCACCTCGTACCACCAGAATTTTTGGGCCAAATACGCTGACGACATGTTCGTCATAATCAAGATGAGCGACGTGACGGTTGTCAAGGCTCTGTTGAATTCCACCTTTCCCGACATCCAGCAATGACCCTCTTTTGATGCACAAGTTATCACACTGCCAGACGAAAAGATAGGGAAAATTTTCTAGAGGAAGGCAGCTAAACGTAGGTGCATCTTCCACTTCCGAAGCAACCATCCTGTTGTTCACATACGCAGTCGTGTCAAAACCCTCTTCCGACTTATTAAATCACATTTTATCGAAGAAGAAACATTACTTGCGGTTATCCTACGTCCTTCAAACGCAAGTGTCTTAGAAAACCCCAACTTTTATCGGTCGAGAGGAGAAAAGCCCACGGTCTGGTTTACAATCTCTTATATAAAGTGCGTTTCAGAGGTGACGGAGTGTATCCTAAAACCCTTGGCGATCGGTGTGTCCGATGAACCAGAATGCAAAGTCAGGTAGCAATTAAGGAAGCCTAACTACATGCTACCGGTAACAGAACAATCAGTAGAGGTCTACAGCAGGCCATGCCATCAATGCGATGCGAGGTCTGCCGATAAAACGGACAAACACCCTGGCATAAGATTTCATGAATGCCAAGATGCAATCAACCTTAAGAAAAATTTGACGTTTGGTTTAGGGCCACAACAGAAGCACAAGTTTCGCCTTCGAGGAAGGGAGGATAATCAACCAAGCCAATGTGAGGTTGGTTAACTGATACAGGAAAATTATTCCTTGACTATCGCAGTGAACCAAACAACGGATTTGCATGCGGCCTACCAGGCGCTACATACAAGACTCAGACGACAGGACCAATATAGCAAAGGACCACATGGAACCAGGGAGAGGGTAGTTGGTGGTCAGGCACCGCGTCATCAGCGTCGAAACACTGCCTTACCGATGAAACCAACTCACACTAAAAACAAGGACTAATCAGTTCGCTGACTGACGTGGATATGCCAGCAGGCACGCTGAATTGCATTAAAACTGCGCCTCTAGGAGTTAAACAGTAGTCGGCAGCGCAAGCGTAGGTCAAAGTTCGTGCATAGAACGCGGTTAAACTGCAGATTTGGAAACTGACCGCAATGTTGTATTCTACGTGCCTCGCCCCACCCTGACAATCACACGATATATTCTACTTGCCCGCATATTTGATTTATTTAAATCGCGATATAAATGTAAAGGCCTGAAAAGAATTTTACGAGAGCAAACTTATGCGCACCTAGTTGTCTTTTGGAGACTAAAGGACTCAAAAGAAGCAGGACGGGTAATTACAACCCTAACAATAGAGGTGAACAGGCGAGTTCAGGAGTTGAATACGCGATCCCGGAAAAAAGAAGTTTAAACTTCTACCTCGAACCCATCATCAGAGACCGTGGAAGATAAGAGTGATATAGCAACCCGATGTGCAGTATTTATTGTACGTAGTGTCCACGTGAGCACGTACGTAATAAACTTTGTAGAGTTTCATGATTATGGGAATGAGAAAGCATCCAAAATACTCGTACCCAATCTTCTTCTTCGTCTCCTTCAGGAGATGATGCACGTGATAAGATAACTGGACTTTGAATCTTTACGTATACAAATAAGACTTCATGGTCAATTATCCAATAATTTACTGTTAGCATTTCTTCTGTTATATGTAGATTGATCGCTTGGAAGCAATTCAAAGACACTGCGCGTCACCCTTGATGTTTTCTTTGCTGACTTTCAAAATTGAAGAAAATATGGTCCCGAAATTCTATTTCTCTGCCTGACGAGAAAGACCCCCCCAAGCAGTCACCCAGCAACTAAATCAGTGGGACTTATATCTTGCCCAAAAACAAGTTTCTTACTCTCATGCAGCATGATCTCGAATAAAGTACTCCATCCCCGTCGGACTTCATTCTTTGTAGCATCCATTGACAAAATGTGCTTGTGTGTACGTGAGACCAACGGGCCGAAGACTTGGGACCGCATTACTGAGCATAACTTAGCCATCCGCTGACCTGACCCCTTATCTCTCTCGTTCCTGCTCGCATTCTTGTCGTTGGCCATAGCTTAATTTGAGATGGTGCTGCTGACGTGATCGTAATTGTCAACACCCCACATGTGAGAGCATTCTGCGAGATGCTAACACAAGCATTATCGACTGCCGTGTGGATCCGTGCCCTCTGCGTGCACGGCATCCTGAACTCTGGCACCCATTCTACGTCAACGACTGCAACTAAAAACCGTATCCGATAGATGAGCACTGAACCGCAATTTAATTTCACCACTGCCCACATTTCTTCACGCAAAATTGCTCAACTCACTTTATCCCGCTGGTTGTTTAACTGTTGGTGTAGCCGTTATGTTTCAAGAACTTCCTCTGCTTCAACTTCGCTTTAGCTTTCTCTTTATATTTTTCATCATTTGTACATGGTTGCATAATCTACTCCACAGGGCGAGGAAATGGTTCAGTTGGTTTCGTAAGTACCGATCAGGCTGGGACTCAAATGATCCTAACAAATTGAAATTCACTTACATGGGTTTGGCACTTGAATAAAGTTTCACTGCTTACCAAGGAAGAGGGCCAGTGGGATCTGTTTTATGCAGATTACGTTGTAAGCTAATAGGGATTAGAGAAAGACCTGTTCCCAATTTAAAAGGAATATTAGTTAATTCGGCGTAAGTTGAAAGAAAAATTTCCTAGATTTATTTTGCTCTCCAAATACAAGCATTAAAATTACTGCTGCTAGCTCTTAATTATTGATCAGTCGACTGTGGGCTGCGAACCTAGACACCGTCTTAAAATAAAACAAAAGTAATCTTAACAACGTATCACATATCAGCCTAGTAATTATACGTGTAATCTTGGTACAGGAGTGCATTATAAACCATAAAATGATGGTACATCTGCTTTAATCTTCTTCTAGTGATCGCATCTCCTTGGTCGCGACTACTTCTTGGAACTCGAATTTTTGTTTCCATCAGCAAATTGCTAGCATATAAGTCATGATCAGCTAGTCTTGCCCCAACCGGGGATTCGTCTTACCTGAGAATGTAACTCACGTTATTCGGCCATTGAGCATTATTAATTCGAACTATCTACCGACTGGGCTACGCTCTAGTTGTCCTGCTAGTTGCTAAAGCGAATAGTAGGAGGGGAGTTAACCCATCGGGTTGCGGTAAATTCTCGTCTAGTTGGGCCTTGGAGCTCAAAGTAGAGTCCGATAACGAGTGGGTCCCGTACTTACTTTCTTGTTACTACTTTGATCATATCTGATCTAGCCGGCCTCGATGATTTTAAGTATTTGATCTCTCCATGCGTGACGATTCGTGGCAGCAGATCTGGATAGCTCAACCCATTAATTTCTCCAGCAAGGGATGCCGAATACCGAATGTCCAGGCACCACTTCCATGTCTTGCCGAACCGTGTTGAGCCATGTTTTAAGTTGATCTCCTCTTCAACGCCTCCAAGTGTGCAGCGGCGCCGGATGGAGATCAGTAGAGCTCAGGTCGTAAGCCGGGCGACGTAGAACGTGCCCAAACGACCTCAGTCGTCTTTTTTGGATGGCCAGAGATATCCTGGCTATAATGTTGCAGCGAGTACGGACTGCCTTTGAACTTCATTCGAAGAATGGTCCTCGGACAACGATGGTCAAATACCTCAAGTTTTTGCTCATCTGCAACACACATGGCCCAGTTTTCACAACCATAGATGAGGACCGGCCGGAGGGATGCTCGGTACACGCGGATCTTCGTGGCGACGGAGAAGTTGCGTCAGGTCCATAGGCACTTTCGGAAGATCGAGAAAACCCGGCGATCAGCGTCGATTTGGGAGAAAATGTCGTCTTTACTCTGACAATTTTACAGCATCCTCGCCCCGAGGGATTTGAAACTGTCTACTTCAAGTTGACTGCCATTATTCCCGAGAGGTGCTTTCTCCTGGTCAGGGATGCAGCTCGAAAACAATTTTGTTTTCCCAGTGTTTGTGGATAGGCTGACCAAAATAGCGATCTCATTCACCTACGAAACCACAGACTGTAAATAACCGAAGCTTGAGGCTAGCAAGGCAATATTTTCAGCGAAGTTCAGGTCAGTCAGGCGGTATTTGGGTGCACATTTCAAGTTGACAACCATTAATCCAGGGGGGTGCTTTCTCTTGGACAGAGATGCAGCTCGAAAACGATTTGGTCTTCCCGGTGTGTATAGATAGGCCGACAGAAGTAACCACATCGTTCACCCACGACATCAAAGACTGTAAATCACCAAAGCTTGAGGCTAGCAAGGCGATATTGTCAGATTAGTCTAGGTCAGTTAGGCGGTGTCCGAGCGCCAATTCCGCATCTTCAGAACCATGTAGGGCCTTCCTGAGAATCCAGTCAATGGCGTAGTTGAACAGAATTGGCGACAAAATGCAACCTTTTTGAACACCAGATCGGATATCGAAGGGTTGAGAGAGATGCTTATGGACGGGGACTCACGCAGTGGTGGAGCAATAGTAGGCCTCAATCATGGCAATAATTTTGGCCGCCACACCGTCAAGTTCCATTATTCGCCACGGACTCACAAGGGAAGCAATCAAATGCAGCGGTGAAGTCAATAAAGCAGACGGCCGTCGGCTGCTGGAAGCCATGTCGGAATTCCAGAATGTGCCTCAAAGTGAATACCTGGTCCACGCCTCCACGGCCAGCTCGGAATCCGGCTTGGTTGGGCCTCGTTCTAGAGTCACATACAAACTGAAACAGACTGAGAAGGACAATAGTGAGGACCTTCGCAGCAACGTCGATGAGGCTTATGCTGCGGTAGTTCTCACCATTTGTCTTATCTCCCTCATTGAAGACCGGCAAGAGTATGCATCAACCCCAGTCATTAGGAAATAATTCGTCACTCCACACTTGCTCAATCACCTCATGAAGCCAGGGCGCCAGAGTGTCGACTTGGACCTTGTAGATTTCAGTGTGAATACCATCATCTCTGGACTCCTTGTTGTTGTGTCACCTCTGTATTGCATCTGCAACTTCTCCCTCGGAAGGGTGGTCACAGGACACTGCATAAGCTGGGGAGGGATGAAACTCAGGTGCAGAGGAAAGTGAGGTTGTAATTAGTTGTTGATCAAAGTTGAGAAGTGCTCACGCCAGCGATCGACCTTGGCCGATCGAGCTTGGCCGATCAAAGTTAAGAAATGCTCAGACCAGCGATCGATCTTGGCCAAATTTTCAGCAATAAAGTCATCATTTAGATCGCGAATAGAGTCATTAAGTGTTGAGGGCTTACCACTAATTTGGCGGATAATTTGGTAGAGTTTGTGAGTGTCACCAATGTTTCAGGCCTGCTTCATAGACGTCGCTATTCCAGACAAATATTTCTGCCGGTCATCCCTAGCTGACTTTGCTGACATGTTCTGGAGTTGTCGGAAGGAAGCATGGTTGTGGGACCTGGCTCGAGCCATCTGGTCAGACAACTGCACAGATCTAGCCACTGCGGCGCCGCTTAGTGAATCCGAGAATTTTCTCAGCTGCTCCATAAACGGAGGTCTTCAGTGATGACCATTGGTCAGTGCCTTTTCTGTCGGCTCCGGTGGTAAAATGGGACCGGATTTCTGTGTTCAAGGCCTCAGTGGTGCTGGGTTGCCGGATTTTTGTGACATCGTCACGTTTCGCCCGTGGCATTTTGGGTGCAGATGAGAGGGGAACTTTCAGGCGTGTGCGAATGAGGACGTGGACAGCCCCGTGGGTGTTACCGATTTCGGCACCCCGCATCGATCTTCTATCGTGAAGCCAGCTGCGGAACCTTGAACCAACTAGAATGTAGTTGATCTGACACGCGGTATGACCGTCGTTTGGATACCAAGTCAGCAGATGTTTGTGGCGGTGCTGAAAGCATGTGTTTATGACAAACAGTCGGTCCTGATCAGCAAACTTCAGCATTCTCTCATCCTTTTCGCCTCCAGAGCCAAGCCCATAGCGGCCTATAAGGTGACTGTTTGAGGAGGTACCGGATCCAGTCCTACAATTCCAATCCCCTTAAACAAGCACGGCGAGGTAACCTATCTACTTAATCCTGCAGCTGCGAGTAGAAGGCCTCTTTATCACGCTGTTCGGCAGCTGATTTCAGTGCTTGCACGCAGACGACAGTAACCCTTTAGTGGCGTGTAAGCCATACGGTCATTGACTGGTTCCCATGCAAGAAGTGCACGATTTGCTTGTTCCGAGAGGGCAATAGCCACACCGTGTCTACCAAACGAATCCCGTCGGCCGC
The DNA here is from genome assembly GCA_017591395.1 of Schistocephalus solidus. NCBI lineage: Eukaryota > Metazoa > Platyhelminthes > Cestoda > Diphyllobothriidea > Diphyllobothriidae > Schistocephalus > Schistocephalus solidus. The sequence continues at coordinate 45,587 of WEDG01006975.1, read as the reverse complement.
TGTGGAACAGGGTGATGTGGGCGTTGACTCCCGGGATCTTTATTTCTCTTGAGCCTGATAGGGGGATGCGGACTTCAGACGGGCAGCAGACATCCACGTGGTACTGATGAAGACTGCGTGTCGTCAGGCTTTGGGTACCTGGGTCAAGAAAAGGTCGCAGATTCCAGCATCCAATACCAAGAGTCCGTTCCTATTTGAGTAGTCCAGCTTGCATACTATTCGCCCGCACCACGGGAATAGGGTTGCGAAGCACCTCGGTTCCCAATGACGCCGTTGTACTATAATCGGACATATTTTTACGAGGTAACTTGGAGATTGTGAGTACGGGCGGGTCCCAAAACAGCCACTCGGATTGTTTTTTCGAGGTTGTCACCTCTAGCGCTTTGACTCACGAACCTAACCAGAAGATAACCGTGGCAAGCAAATATCTTTAATGGCGGTTCATGGTTGCCATGTCACAGTGCCGTCAAAGGGATATGCGGCATTTTATAAGGCAGTCGGCGTGCCAGACCTCAGCTCTTCGCACCCTGGTAGCACTATCGCTGCTGGTCCGCGACTGCTTATTCACCAGACCTGAGCGTCGGCTAGTTACGCAGCTAACCTTCACTGAAGGCCGTTCCACTATCCGTCACCTGTGGACGCGCCGGGAAGCCAGCAGCTAGGCTAACGGATAGCCCGTCTTCCCGATTAGAATGTTATGAGATTCTAATCCGTGAGTTTGGTCTTGGAGTGTAGAGTGGTACACTCAAAGATCAAAGCTCACGCTGTGCAATCTCAGATTATTCATACCTGTGATGGGGAGAACGATAGAGCTGTTTTTAAAGTGACCTTTCAGTTGCACATAGGCCATCCGTTCGTTGACTGGTTCCCAAGCAAGCAGTGCACGGTTCACTTGATGCGAGAGGGCAATCGCCACACCATGTCTACCAGAAAAATCACGAGGACCACTGTGGTATAGGGTGAAGTGTCAGTTGGCTCCAGGGATCTTTATTTCCAGGGAACCTGAGTCAATTATTCAGACTTCTGACAGGCATTACACATCTACCTTGTACTGATAAAGGCTGCGCGCCGTCACACTTTGGTTACTAGGGTCTAGGAACGTTCGCACATTCCAGCATCAAATACCAAGAGTCCGATTGAGTAGTTCAGTTCGCATACTATTCGCCCGCACCACTGGACTAGGATTGCGGAGTGCATCGGTTCCCGCGGACGCCATAGCATGGATCGTAGCACTATATTCGGACATATTTTCATGATGTGACTTGGAGATTGTGAGTACGGGCGGTTAAACAACAGCCACTCGGATGGTTTTTTCGAGGTTGTCTCCTCAAGCGCTTTGGCTTAAAAGCCTACCCACAAGGCAGCGGGGTGATCAAACTTATTTAATGGCAGTTCACACTCGCCATGTCACAGTGCCCTCATCGGGCTTTGCGGCTTTTTTAAAGGCTTTTGACGTGCCAGACCTCAGCCCGTCACACCCTGGTAGCACTGTCGCTGCTGGTCCGCGACTGCTTATTCGTCAGACCCGAGAGTCTGCTTATTACGCAGCTTACCTCTACTGAAGGCCCTTCCACTATCCGCAACCTGTGGTGGCACCGTTAGCCAGCAGCTAGGCTAGCGGGTAACCCGTCTTCCCGGTCCCAAAACCCGATCGCTGAACACGCTTCCAATATCAATGCAAGTTTATGTTTGAGTACAGATAGTGTCGGTAGACCCCTTGGGGAAATCCAGCTTTAGAAACAATCGTGACAGTAAAATACTTGCCGTTTTTCGATCTACCAGGGTGGGAATCAATTAGGCCACTTGTTATAATCCCAGTTGTCCTCTAAAAACGAACACAGGGTGCTTGTGTATTTGAATGACGGTGTCAAAAAATTGATCTCAGCAAGAAAAGTACCCACGCCGTCCGTATTGCGAAGACTCACAACACAACTATTCAGGTTTGTTGTATAGTATATTTTGATACAGTAATGCCCCGAACACTCGCATTTTCACAGGCTGTTCTGCTTACTGTCTCCAATTAAACAGCAGGTGGGATAAGTAAATATTTCGATCTTAGTAGGAAATTAAGTGCGAAATTTGCTTTGTTTAAGTTCTACGTGTTCTAATGCCTGTGAATACTTTCTAATACTGTGAAATGAATATAATACGCACTTTTATTACAATATTTCTAATTCCGAAAAACCACAAACATTACGATGATTCTACTGCAGCCACATCAGCTGATCCATAAAACTATAAACAAAGACCTAAAGTAAACTATGTTTAAGTTGTTAAAAGAAAACTATCATTACTGAATGTAAAGAAATTTTATTTTTGAGATGTAATATGGCACACGTACGGACGTTTATACGGACTAACACTTACACTAATTTATACAAATCAGCTGTTGTAGAAAGATTTAGAAAGACTGTAAGAAAGCTATTATTAATTCACTAAAAGGAAAGGAATCCAGGTTGAATGCATGGGAATTTTATTTTTCTAGTGTACTACGATACAGGTATACGTTTAACTAAAATCTAGCAACATGTACGGTACAAAATGAAACTAGAGAAGTTTTCGGTAAGAGATGAAAAAGATTCCAACACGATATTAGTTACGTTTTCACCTAAAATGTTTAAGAATAGGGTGTGTACTGCAATTCGGATTTATTTTATTAGGCTTTTATCATATGCAGCATCGTGCATGCGCATGAGTACACCATGAACGGTGTCTTAATGCATATAGATTATATCCGAGTACTGAAATAGGGATATCCTACGATAGTTAATAAGAGGAAAAAATATATTTTGGAAAATCTAAACTCTAAAGCGGAAATTTTCGAATCTGATCCCCCAGCTCATCGTCAGACTTTGGGATGTGTACAGGAAAAATTAAAACAGAAGATTCTAATGTTTTGCGCCAATATGCGTTCAGTGCAGTTTGTCATCTCGACATGATTGTCCATGAACTTTTGATTTGTTCCTTGAAAATTTTGTTTGTGGCATCCAAATCAATATGCCGGTCGGTGCATGCCTCATCTGAGTCAATTTCTTCCAGGACCTCGCGGCCTTTTCTAATTGGACGGGTGTCCACAATCTGAGTGTTCTCCCACCCGAATGTATGCCCAGTGTCCAGTGTGTGTATGGCTACCTGGGATAGTCGGTCACGTCTTCTTACCGCTAACTGATGTTTCTTGTATGCGGATTGAGACAGATTTTCCAGTTTGCCCACAATAAATGGCATCACAACGGGAACATGAAATTTTGTAGAAAGCACCTTTTCCATCAAGATAGTTAGCCCTCTCTTTAGGGTGAACAAGTTGTGAGCGTAAGGTAGTCTTGGAATGGTGTGCTTCTTGTATCTGGTGTTTGCTCAGCTGTCTTTCGACAAGCTCAGATACATTTGCACGTATGCATAATTCCCCAGGCCATTTATTTTGGTGCCTGGGTGGTCGTGTCGTTCAAAATACGTTTCTTTTGAATTCTCGTTGCTGGAGACACTGATGCAAGAAATCACATCAGTCTCCATTTTTTGAGAATAATTTCAAGGGGTATTTCATTTCTATCTTCTAACTTTCTTCATCCCAGCAGTCTTTTTTGGTTTGATCAGGAATTTGGTAGCCAGAACTCCTTTTTGTGAAAGAGGTGGTTGTGTAGGATGACCACAGAATGTTTCTATGCAATGAAATTATCTATGCAGTGATCCATATTTTTTTTCCATTCAGGACATCCAGAAATGAGAGTTGCCCATCAGTCGCCGTTTCTAACGTGAACTCAATTCCTGGAAATGTAGAGTTCATATTTGCTGGAGCAGGTCTAAATGTTTTCTCTTAATGATGGCAAACGTGTCATCTAAGTAACTAAGCCACAGTTTTGGTTTAACTGTGGTGAGAGCTATCGACTCCTTCTGCCTTACGTCCTCAGCCCGAAAACCGGATATTGCTGACCCCATAGGGACACTTTCCGTTGTTGATAGCATTGGCCGGAGATGGAAAAGTTCTCTTCTAAACTGTGCATTTTTATGTTTATGCATATCTTAAAAGGAAGTGAAATTTATAAAATCACTTTTTAAATGAATATGATGTGCTTTAAGGACATATTTAGTATCATATATAGATAGGCATTTAGAGAGACATGCAAAGCCTTTGCTACTTGTCTGCCGAAAAATTGCGGAGTCTAGGAATGCAACACACACTTGTGTGACCTTGAGGGCTAATGCCGGCCCCTTTGGAAGTTCCCCTAGGGGGAATTCCATCCTTTCTCGTCACCTTTGTCCCCTATTCCAAATGTAAATCTTTAGGTTTATAGTTAAACCAACTTGGATTTTATATCAGTGCACAACCCTTAGTACAGGTTTACGAGACTGGACACTCTTACCTGAATTCTTCACTCAAATATGGGCTATTACGAACTGCCTACTGTAGAACGGAAATGCTTTAATTTTAAAATAATTTCCTCCAATTTTTATTGCAGCCTAGTGGAGGTCTTGTTTTTATTTAAGTGAATTTTTTCGTTACTACGCCTGCATCCAGCGTATAATTAATATATAATTACTTAGTGGATTTAATCCGTGCCAAGTTGTTTTATCTGTTTTACACTCTTGCTTGTGGTCAGTTAAGACGGAGACATGTGCATTATTAAGTACTTGAAGAACCTTGCAATATTTAGCAAAGACATTTAGTTGAAGCGTTAAATGTTAAATTGTTATTGTGGGGCATCCTTTTTCGTTTACTTTGAAAAAGTGCGGTTAAAAGTAATTGTTTACTTGGCTAGCAAGAATTGTTTTAAACGCTTAAAGGTGATGATTTCGAAATAGAAGGTAACCGGATACGCGAAATTAGGAAATCGGTGGAGTGAAAACGTTTATCGGCAAGGATATGGTGTGACATATGGTCAGCAGATAACCCATGTAATGTGTCTTACGGGAGTGGTGATAATGGCGGTTATATAGGTGGAGACTTAGGATGCAAGCCTCAAAACGTAACTTTAAATATTGACCTAAGTTTAACCCCCAGCTCCAACCCTTTCCCGCAGATGCACCTAACCGAACAGCACCTACTTAAATTACATAAATATCCCATTCCACGGGTTATCGATCGCTGACTCCAAATACGTACCATATCCTTGCCTGTTATGTCAGATGCTTCCAGGGATGCCGACTGCTTAGAACCCATGTGAAATTATGCTTTCAAAACGTTCCGTTTTTCATCGAATAGTAACTGGTAACAAAACCTGATCCTTTAATTTAATCTTAAACATACAGTGCTCGGACACCCGCTAAAACATATATAAGTGGAAGCAATGTTACGCCCATTATCTGGTTAAAGTCGTTGAAGACATGGGAAACGTTAATTGTTGAACGTTATCAATAAAAATTAACGAATGTTCAGGCAGAACAACAAACATTGATCAAAACAGGTTGCAAGACATGATCATAATACATTGCTTCATCAGATCATTTTTTGCTGCGGTCGATGCAACATAACCTTGCTCAGCAGGACTTCGGTCCCTATTAACACTTCAAACATTGGCTTGATCACTAAACTGCCCAAAAATAAAAACTCATTTAACCGTGGAATCTATCCGTCACCCAAATTTTGAGAAACGGTTTCAACTGCCAACAGACAATACGTTTTATAAAACAAAATGCTTACTTGCTTTACAAATATGCATTGGTTTCCTTCCTAAAAACAGTATGAATTAATTTGTATATTCCATAACTGAAAAGGTACTGTGTCTTTTGGAAATCCCAACGCCAATGTGGAATCTTTCAACGGGAATTAGCTATTTGCTTTTTCGTACATTTGGTGCGGCGGCTGGTGAAGAATTTTGACCCACCCGGCTGCCCTTGACTGACTCCTGCACACGACATTCCCGTAGCGTTAACTAAAACTCACCAAGGAGCAGTTGATGGTCAAGATTAAAAAGACAGTGAAGTATACTATACGTAGGATTAAAGGGGCTAAGAAGTAGTATTTTAACGTGCACACATTGAGTTACTGAATTTATTGCGCGCTGGGTACTTGAAGCATATAATGCGGCCCATAATGCTTCTGCTTTTACGCGTTATTGCCACTATCCGAATGAGTCGCAAAATGGCGGCGTGAACATGACGTACTTGTTATCCGATACTTTCGAGCCCACGTCAACAAAAAGACCTGTGTCATGCAAAGATACTTTGTTTGTAGCGCCCCCAATAAGTGTCGCATCTCGGCTGTCACTTCTATTCCTGAGGCTGGACCCCTGTACGTGCTTCGATACTCAACGAATTTTTTTTTTTGTACTCCAAAAAGGATTTTGCAGCCAATGGGCAAACTGCTTGTTATTAGTGTGCAAAAAGGGAAAATTGAGCATGTGTTCACGCCTTCTGGATTTCCTTGGTGGAATATCCGAATCCAGCCATGAATCCAAAGGAATGTTTTTTCCAGCAATGCAAAGGTTGCCTTCGCTGCAACAGAAGCTTTGGGGAACCTAGAGCTGTCGCCGACTAAAAATAATCCAGAGGGATTGGCCTTGCGTCAGTTCATCGTTCAATTACTGACGACTGACAATCAGTGGTATTTTATCACAAGAAGATTAAGTTTGGCGTTAGGCACTGGTTGAATTAGGGGATTTGGCAGCTTTGCATAATCCATTGGACCCAATTGAGAAAGAATCGGCAGCCTCGGTGGGCTTTGAACCCACGACAGCCAACGCTCCAGCCAACTGAGCTGTGAGGTCCCACTGGGAGCCATAAGTTTAATCACACTTGGGTTAATTAACCAACCCAGCCTACTGCAACGTATGGAATCCACCAATTCTGATACAGTAAGCTGACTGCCCAAGCAGGATTTCCTAAACAATGAATCTAGAATCCACCAGATGACTACCAGGCACAATTAATAAGTAGAGGATTTTAGCATCTTTGAATAATTCCTTTGACCCACCTGTGAAAAAATTGGCAGCCTCGGTGGGATTTGAACCCATGCCAGCAAGGGAAAGGCTGGCAACGCTCTAGCCAACTGAGCTACGAGGTCCCACCGGGAACCGTGAGTTTAATCACACTTGGGTCAAGTTACACGCCCACCCTACTGCAATGTGTGGAATCCATCATTTCTGATACAGTACGCTAACTGGCAAAGCAGGGTTTCTTAAGCAGTCAATCTAGAATCCACCAGATGACTACCAGAAGCAATAAAGAATTGCATTTTTGGAACTTTCATTGTGTAAAGACGACGCCCATCCGTGCTATTTGTAGATTACCCTCCAAATTAGTGAACGCAAATGGACTATCATGACCTCGGATGAATGTAGTCTTAATCAATTTAAGAGACTTATAAAAAGATCTACTTACTAAAACACTCTTTCTTGATAGTTTCTGTGGAAAACGAAATAAACCGTATTTTTTAGGCCACCGTTCAGGTTTTATTTAGCTTTACTCCGGATTTTATTCTGCTATGACTCAAATGAGCAAATTTATTGCCCCAGAGGAATTAGTATAGATTGCAAATTGCCCACAGTGAACTTGCTTAGTCCCTGCATTTGTAATGTCTACTGATGTTGCAATGTGATCTAGTTGCCCTTGGCAGGATGGACTGCAAAAACCCTGGTCTGGCTGTCAGATCAAAACTTCCACAGAATTAGCAATGGCACCACCGTGGAATGGCAGGCAACAAGGGTCGCGAATAAAGAGATGGAATTCGATCCCTGGCAAAGCTAATTCCTCAGACTTGGCTACAGCTTAATTTCGTAGCGAAACACAAGGCCGACAACCGATATTCTCACCCTTTCATACCCAGAAAATTGTATTATTGTAGAAGCCGTGGTGCTTGACTGCATTCACACAAACAAGAGTCGAGAGAGCTGAATAATATTTATAAGTTAAGCCACTTACACTCGAGCCAAGTGCGAAGTTCATGTAAGTTGATTCCTCCAACCTCTTCACGCTAATGCCGAGGACCAGTGACCGGTCATGTCAACAATGTAATCAGAATGGCAGCCAATTCGCTGTTGAAGAGCCTACAATGTGATTTGTGGGGTACCACCCCAGCGCATCCTACGCCATCGATAGGATCACCCAGTAGTAAATCTAAATTCTGACCTCGCTACATCAATGAAGCCTTTTTAGTCACTGACCAGGACATGATTGCATGCTACAAAAAAGGACTGAACTTAGTTACCTCCCATCTAAACTTCCCGAATGAAACAGAAATAAAGACCAGACTTCCATTCCAAGATATCCTCATCTGACGCCACTTGGACGGCCAGATATCAATCCTAGTGTGAGAAATATACGGAGATTTAGTAGATATTAATTTAAAGTACTACGAAATTTCTATACCCACTCCATATTAACCGCTGAAAATGCCTTCGTGGTAGAGCAGGCACCGTACGGGAAAAATTTAAGCTCATCCAGGACTCAACGACAATTCGCGAGGTCCTTCGTGTGATGCGGACCATGGTGCTGTAGGGATGGTGACACGCACGTGGTTTAGTTTAAAGCAGTCATCATCCTGGGCCACATCTACCGCACCCTCTGCTCGTCCCCCTTGGGCCCAAGGTCATAAACAAGTCAAAATGACAGGACGCGGGAGAGGGCACAGATGGCTGGCGTGGTCAGAGCCGCCCTTAAGTGTGCCGGTACACCTGGTTCGGATTTAACGGAGTGAGAGTGCAATTAAGGCAACCCCTACTAAGCTGTCTTCAGGGTCTAGTTGACAGTCTTCAAAGCCATAGTTTTCATCGCACCGGAATAGCTTTGGGCGCGTTGCACTGTTTATAAAGAGGAAAATGCGTTCAATCGTTGACATCATTCTCTACGCTCACACCCCATACTGTCCGAGGCGGTCAGTTATCTGGTGCGGTTATTTATGCATGTGCACTGGGAGAGTTCAAACAAGGAAACGGACTAAAGATCGCGGTCGTTCAGTATGACAGCCGAGCATCCTAGGCATTAAAAGGGTCTTCCAGACAGTTGCTGGACATCTTTCTCTCTCTCTCAGCGCTCTGCACAGAAGCAGCCAAGCGATCGGATCCTTTCCTCACCTGTGGTTGATTAAGCCGAAACAGCCAATCCCCATCCTAAAAAATCGGATATTTTCTTACAATTTTACTGTCCCAATTGCGGTGGCAGCTACGACGTAGAACCCTCCCAGCAGCTGCAGATGCCGCTGATGTACTCAGACGCGAAGTCGGAGGCAGCACCACATGCATAATTTACGTCCTGTTGACACCAAGACTATGATATAGGCAGCCTGCCCCTTAGCTAGCAAGCAAATATTCCCCCGTCGCTCGCTCTCTCGCTATCCCGTCTTTGAAGTCCCACTTGGCCAGTAGCACTCAAAGCATGAGACTGTCGATACCGCACCAGTTATCTTCGTTGTCAACCAGAGCGAGTGCATGTCGTAATTCCGACTTGCACCCACAGATGTCATTTTCGAGCCATGAGCAATGCACGGTGATCATGCGATTCACACCGCACAAAACGACAGCTGTTCAAGGAACTTGTAAGCTCTAAGCTAGGAAGGCAAAAGGTACGTTTGAACACAAAGTCATCCTGCTCTGCGCCTCCATTGTTTTAACTTTACCTTTTTTTACCTTCTGAAGCCATCGAAGTCTATTTGGTGAGCACACACTTACTTCCGATACAGTCGCATATAGGCCTGTACACGTTCTTTGTTTCAGGTTTATTTGAAACTTCAGATTTTGTACAAAAATCAAGCAATGTTTATGTTGTAGTTTAACTTGGACTATCTGATGATATATGGGGTTCTTCTTAAAAGATATAGCAGGCGAGGCTAGGTTTCAAGGTCAACAATGAATTAAACTAAAGTGTGTTTCCATTAATTCAGATAAAAGGTTCCGTCCATGCCTGGATAGCTGTCCGGAGCTTGGTAAAGAGCAATCTATTTAGACATCCTGCAATTGCATCTACTTCCAATATCGATGATGCCTCTCAGGTCTGGGTTTTCAGATGAACAATACATCAATCAATATTGCAACATCTTTTGTAAAAACTAGCACTTTCCATGACCAACTGAATATTAGGACTCCAATCCAGTCCTGCATGTTTAAACTTGCCTTAAATTAATTACTCTCAGGTCCGGCTGGTTTCTGGTAACGCACGGAATAAATTAAAGGAAAAATGCAAGTCATACTAAATAAAATGCATGCAGAATCCTAATAGCGTTTACAGTTTATGCACTGTGATAGGCCAGGGAAATACTTGTAAATGGATTGATTTATACGATTCGTTTTTCTTTTATGTACTTTAAAGTAGATGTTTCAAAACTTAGATGACTTAAAAAGTATTCCATCCCTTGTATTCAATGCTTTAGCCAACAACAGTGGCATTTTAAATAATCCGAACTTCAATCAGGAAAGGGTACACATGAATCTATTAGTTTCCTGAAGAGAACAAGCTCCATATAGGTGGAAACTGTCACGAAAACACAACTTCCTATCTGGCTGACTAAATAGCCGACCTACAGCGACAGAAAATGACAGTGGACAATGCACTGATGGGCTTCGATTCGATGAAGTGCTTCTTACCCATCTGCTAGACCACGTTTGGGGGGCAGCTGCGCCGGACTCAAGCGCTTTTCTTGGTTTCCGGTCCCAGTTAGTAGTTAGGGTTATGATTGGCTGAATGAAGACAGATAAAGCACGAAAAAATATCAATTCACCCGCATTGCCTGACATCCCCCCCCCCCCATCCAAAAACATTTTTAAGTACTTCCAGACAGTTTGCCTATACAAGCGTTAGTGTGAGATCCAGGTTTTATAGGAGTAGAAGGAGATGTGATCAGTTAAATAAGAATTTTATTCACCCGCCGTTTCAAGTTCTGACTAGGAATCCAATATGAGAGAGCACTACAGGTCAAGGTGACCTCCTCCGCGTCTGGGGGCGCAAGCACGCAGAGTGAGTTAAATTGTCGAGTCATTTTCACGCCACATAGGAATAGTGGTGAGAAACAGTGGCATTTAATGCAATTAGTTCATCCGATTTCCTCATACTTTTTAACCAACTTAAAAGGCTTTATAGTAATGCTTGGCAAGAAGCAGTGACAGGTAAGATAATATCTTAATTCATTTGATCCAGTTGTGAAGCACTTGGCAACCTCGGTGGGATTCGAACCCACGACAGCAAGGGTAGGACCTCAGTACAGCCAATGTTCTAACAGCTGAGCTATGAAGTCCTGACCTGAAGCCGTGAGTTTTATTCAAATTTGGGGTCAAGATACCCACCAAATCAACCGCGAGGCAAAGCATCCATCAATTCTTATACGGTAAACTGGCTGCTTAAACAGGATTTCCTAAGAAGTCAATCTAGAATCCGGCAGATGACTACCAGGAGCAGATTTGAACAATTTATTTGATCGCATTTTGATAGACTCACTGGCCTTAGTTTTATTCCCACCCGCGACTGCAAGGAGGGCATTTCAGGACATCCAACGCTAGAACGATCTGAGCGGCGAGTCCCCACGTCAAGACACCACTTCGAATTCCTTGGAGATCACCAATTTCTTCCCGATTTGGTCAAACCATTTCTTTGAATCTGTCGAAACCCCCTAAAATACCTGCGCAGACGACAGTTACTGATTAAAGGGCCTTTATTGTGTATGTGCTTCAATACTGCTGACTGTGTCTTGCCAGCTAAAGAATATTACGCGGTTATTCCAGAGTCGCTGGTGAACATCCATAGCAAATTTTGAACAAACACAAAAAAAGTTTCCTCTGCAGTAATTTCCTCGAAATTAAATTGCGCAACGGTAAGATATGTTTAAACGTCAGCTTTCTGCGTGATTAATTTTGTTTGCATTGACAGATAGTCTGCTAAAAGCAAGAGAATACAGACGTTTTGACATAAAGCTAAGGATAGAGTGCTTTCACATACTCAAATCCATGGAAATTTCAAATATACCACTTTATAGGACGGACATTTTGAGGACAACTTTCACAAGAAATACGCTACTGCTCAACTTGTGACAGGCAAGCAGACACTAGCATTTGACAATGACACATTTTCATGAAAAATATTCCGGCTGGCAAGTTTTTTGAGGAGTCTACATCGAATCAATAAATTATTTAATGTGTTTGCTTAATGCCAAGGTGGGTCAACTGAGATGAAGTAGATACAATCGCTTGGAAAAGAGCTTTATTCGCTTGACATTTCGGATTCCTACTTGAACCCATCATCAGAGACAGTATCAGCTGCGGTTACTTCGTGCACAGGGAAGTCAGTATTTATAGGATGCAGTTGATATGCTACTACATGGGGCTCCCCCCTTCATCGATGATGACTGTGCTCCAGTGCGTTAATAAGTTTGATGGCCGGCACGCGGGTCGGTATCTGCTGCAATTTTGTCACCCATGTTGAAGGGTGGCGCGGTACTTGCTCGGCCACCGGGCTCACTGGGGCTAGTATTTCAAAATGCGTTCGACTGAGCACTTTCTGAGTGGCCGATTGCTCCGGCCAACTTGGGTTTCGACACCGAACATGGGTTGGATGGGTCAGTGCAGTTTTTGATAGACTGGAGTTTCTGTAAACCATGATACAAGCAACTCGAAACTCATGCGATTTGCATCCCTTTCGAGAATGTCGGCTTCATCAAACTTTAATTGGTGGCCGGTTTCTCGCCGAATGAGCCACGACTTAGTATTGGCGTCACTTCGCCGCACCACTGCCAGGTGTTCGGCAATTTGCGTCCGAAGCAGTCTTCCGGTTTCTCCAACGTAGTTGGTTTCCCCACAACTGCACCAGATCCGATGAACAACTCCAGATGTTTCTTCCCATGGCCGTGGGTCCTTTGGTCTAATAAACTGGTGTCAAATGGTTGCCTCAGGTCTTGTGTGACTCTAACTTCAAGTAACGGGAGAAGGCAGCTGACGGCCTCCGAAACGTTTTCGACGTATTGAATCGCTTGCCAATATTTAGTTGTAGGGCGATTTTTGGTTGGTTTCGGTTGCGCATGCACTGGCTGACGAAGATGTGGGAGTAGCCATTTTGTCTGTACACCCGTCGAAGATATTGTAATTCGGCTACCTTGTCTTCCGGTTCACTGCAGTGGGTTTCAACACGTCTATATAGCGTCTGTACGAAACTGCGTTTGTGGCTGATTGGGTGGTTGCTTTTGACGTTCAGTGCGTGCATGGCTTTTTTTTTGCTTTCCTGAACACTTTGGTCTTTAGGCCAACACAATATTTGTGGCAGACGAGGACGTCAAGGAAGGTGAGCTGGTTGTTTTCTTCCTCCTTCATCGTTAATTGTATGTCCAGGAAGATGCTGTTGAGACGTTCTTTTAACGTGAGCACCTGATCCCGTTCGATGAGAACGAAGGTGTCATCAACATACCGAGCCCATAATTTCGGTCTGTGGTGTTCGAAAAACAGTTACTCCAACCGTTGTAGGACCGTCTTGACTATCAGCTCGGAGATCGGCAAACCGATTGGTGTTGCCTTCACCTGCTCGAAGATTGTTCCGTCAAACGTGAAGTAGGTCCTGAGACAGAACTTCAGGAGCTGAAGCACTTGGGCATGTCCAAGGTGATACTGATACTGTCGCTGATGATAAGTTCGAGTTTTAATCCGAAACGTCAGGCAACTAAAGCTCTTGCCACAGCGATCGCATCTTCTTCTCAATTACTTCCTAAAACTCGCATTTTCGCTTGTTTATTTTGGTTAACCACCAATCTATCCATGAAACGTGCACCATATATCGGCGAAGATCAAAATTTCGTCAAACTGTGACACAGATGGAAGAGAAGACAGGTAAACCTTGACTGAATTTAGCGGAGAGGAATTAGAAGATATGGCCTCCGACGCTTATATGTAATTCGTTGACTACTGACTAGCATGTGATAGAGATAAAGGGGTCGAAGGAGTCCTGATATGAAGGAGTCCTGATATTCCACTGAGACCTCGGCTCTTCCGAGCACCCATCGCATACCGGGTGATACGCAATCATTTTTAACGAGGATATGTTTGGTAATGTTGATGCAGGCAGCAAGTAGATTTCATTTACTTTCTCATTTTTTACCCCTTTTGGTGAGCCCGAGGTCAAAATGTTAGCCAAGTTCGCTTAATTTTCCTCCCGCTATTACATCCTCCTGTAACCACTCAAATACATGTGTATACTCGCTTCCTAGATTAGGACGTCGCCGCCTACTGGTGAGAGTAATTTAGAGACCACGGTGCAGATGAACAGTCGACACATTACTAATATGCTTTGTTTCAGCAGTGACCTTAGAGGTACCACAAGAAGAAGTCATTTTCAAGAATTTCCTTTAATTGAGTAAGTAGCGTTTCGAGGATCGTTTCGCTTCTGCAATCATCACAGTCTACTGACTAACCGTGATGAGACGGGATTTGCTAACTAACTCGGATACTGACGAAAATACAGCTCAGTTTTGTAAAACTTTACTACAGCCAGGGTAATCAATGAGTACAGAAGGTGACCTAACTCATGCACCATCTAATCAAAACAAAATCGGAGCTTGCTGGCTATCTAAGAAATTTCCTATACTACTTAAAATCACAGAAAAATGCCTATTGTTTTTTCTTTCCAATCGATTGAAAACAGTGAAAAAAGGGAACCATTGACAGGTATTTCAAGGACTTTATAATCCTAATAATAATCCAATACCAAAAATAGCAATAAATAAATTTTACGAAATAGTATGCTAACTCCATCCCCTGTCAATTCTATTTAAATTTATTAGTCGCATTTACAGCCATTTTCACGTTTTCAGAATTAACCGCTTTTTCGAAAAATGTTTGCATTTCTCAACAAAATAATGTCACTTTTCACATTTCGTTTACGTTTTAAATGAGCTCAGGATTTTTCATATTTTTTCAAAGCCTTGAAACATGCGTGTATGCCGGTTTGCGAGTGATTATACATCGTTGGTGAATTTGGGCCTTTTAGATGAGTACACATTGTAAGGCACACATTCTTATCTGGAAATGCACTTGAACGCTAGAGTACATGCCCGCACTCCGTTCAACCTTTTAGAGTTTGCCAGGTGTCATCACCGTAGACCTACTTCAAAAGGCAGCCACGCCTAAAAGCACACAATTCTTACAGCGGGTTTCAGCACATGCGTTACTGCAGCCAGTCGAAACGTGCCTATGAAGGTCAAGGGATTCACGAGAGAGAGAGAGAGAGAGAGAGAGAGAGAGAGAGAGAGAGAGAGAGAGAGAGAGAGAGAGAGAGAGAGAGAGAGAGAGAGAGAGAGAGAGAGAGAGAGAGAGAGAGAGAGAGAGAGAGAGAGAGAGAGAGAGAGAGAGAGAGAGAGAGAGAGAGAGAGAGAGAGAGAGAGAGAGAGAGAGAGAGAGAGAGAGAGAGAGAGAGAGAGAGAGAGAGAGAGAGAAAGAGAGAGAAAAAAGAGAGGAACATGGCGCTTTAGTTTCTGACTCCTGAGAGAAGAAAGTTCATCTGCCTTTACGATATCACAAAAATTGTGCCATTTCAGTTCGTCTGGTTGGCGTACAGGTCCTTTATGCACTGAAACAGTAGCGAATTTTAGAGCAAGAAATTCACGTGGGGTTAACAAAAGACAGTAGTCCAAGAAGAGCATGTCCAAAACATGTTGACCTTGCCCTCTAATGGTGAGAATTTAACAAAACAACATTCGAAAATATCAAAATTCAGTATTTACACCTTTACTCCTTTGGCCTCAGTTACTCCCCACTCCGGTTAGGTTGCGCCCTTGAGAAATATTGATGTCGAGACAGCCGTCAGCTAGTCTTAGATAAAATTTGAAAGAACGACCGAACTTGCTCTATTTGTTAGCTGTTTCGCACACGTCATTGTGAAGAGCAATTGGTTTTGAGTAGCAAAAAGCAATGCGTTCGAAAAAGTGCTGCAATTTTTATCAGATATGTTGCATAAAATAGCAGGAAAATCAATGCGTTTCAGCATTCTACAGATTTTTTGTGCATTCCAGCGTAAGATCGTTTGCATTAAATATTCCTGTTATGAAACGTACTTTCGAAGATACTAAGGAATCAATCGGTAGAAAATGATGTTTATTGGCCTAAACTTTCGGATTCGTACTTGAATACATCAGCATAAGCAGACTCCTATAAGACCGATGAACGCACGATGAGTGCAATATGCGTAGAACGCAACCAGAGGTGCGTGGTTATCCAGGTGTCCCAAAAGTCAGGGGAGACGCTCATTCTTTCAAAACTGCGAGCTCATGGACGAGGACGGTACACCACTGATTCAACATAGGTTATTCGAACGAACACACGTACCTGCACTGGATAAATATTTACGAAGTTGCCTGCTCCAAAATCATCCGAAAACGACAAACTGGTTCACAAACTGCCGGCAAAAGACCTAACAGAGGAACAAATGACAGTCTTTAGACATGGAGCTTCATAGAACACAGCTAATGACGAACCGGTCCACCTGACGGCAACAGTAAAAAAATTCATCAATCAGACGAAGGCGACGAACGAAACAAATCACCTTATCGGACTCGAAGTGTTATCCCTCCTCGTATGTCACGAGAAGTGATTCCTAATCCCGAAGGCGATGCACTCAGGCAATTCAAGGCTGGACAGAAACCTCGGTATTCTGCCTGTGGACAAGATGCATTCCACTGACGTAGTTTACAGAACACACTACCTTCAAAAAGCCAAAGGTTAACTGGCGGACCGCCAGTTCTATGTCACTGGCACAATTAACCCAGTAAAACTGCTGACAGGCAAAACAGCGTGACTTGTGGCTAGAGGAAATGAAACAATATTGACCCGATTATATGGTCTGTCAAAAGTTCACAACGATAAAGCTGCCCTCCAGTCCCCTTGTACCTCTCAAGGGCACTCCAAACTATGGACTAGCACATCGGCTGTTTCAGTGACTTACATTTCTGACCACAGATTCAGTCACCACAGTTAGCTCGTCAAAATAATTATTGGAGGCGCTTAAAGGTCTCAAACCGACTGAGATTATGGTGTCTGTTGGATGTCCTGTCCCATTCTTATTCTTCTCCTCAACACCTGGTAGTCGTGGCCGGCGAATTACTCCTAAAAATCAAATACGATGAAACGAAGAATTGTCTCAGACAAACCTAATTCCTCTAACTCCAGAACTTCTGCCTCAAAAAATATTTCATTTTCTACCTAAGTATCTACGAGTCGGTGAAAGGCATACTTATGGGCTCGTTGATTTCCGGACTCATAGCTGAGGTGATCCTGCAGCCTTTGCGATCGCTGGTTTTCCCGACACCTCAGACGCAAATTTTGCGTTCGGTGTTCCGATGATACTTTTGTTACGGTAAGGGTAGATGCGCGATGCCAACAAAGACAAAGGAGGTTGGAATGGCAATTTCAGGCTCGTTAGCCGTCATGAGCCAGACATACAATGCTTCAGGCGGTGCCCCGCCCGAAACTCGCAACCTCGACATGCCAATCAGGAGTTCAACGCTCTGATCATTGAGCCACAGACGCGTTATCTTGCATATTAAGATCAGGACTATTGACTTGCATTCAGTAATAAGCGCTCACTGATTGCTAACCGAGCTCACTCGTACCTATCTAACTTGGAGCTCACTCGCACGCCGCGCCAGCAGCCGCACAGTGCCTTGTAGTAGAATAGGCAGATGAATATTTCCTGCAAAGACGAGGGAGACATGAATGGCCATTTCTTGTTTATAAGACGTCGTGAGTCAGTCATAGCCAACCCCAGGTGGTACACTACCCGAGGATCCAACCCACGAACCCCTTCGTCAATGAAATTTTCGTCGTCAGGGAGCGAACTCAGCTCCTGGCATTCGACAAAAATATCAATGAGGTCTTCCTGGATGCAAACTTTACAGTAAGCATTCCTTAATGCTCTTTACTACCGCAAAGCTCGCAACAATCGAAAAAGTGAATAATCGAGAATGTGACGATTACGGCGCAATTACTGAGCTAAGCTGCAACCACGCAATCAATCACAGACGCTACCAGGCATGGGCGCTATATCGCCGTGTTATGACTCACCGCAGCGAACTAGAGAGCCAGGTTGCCGAATACACAACCTTTGACATGTGCTTAGAGCAAATGGCTACCCACGCAACTCTATTGACATTTGCATGGAAAAACGAGAAAAAAGACCGAACTGAACCTAACCAGCTCCACAGTTTGGAAGAGCACCTCGTAGGCCAAATTCCTCCTTCCCACTAGGTGCCATTTAATGAGGTTGAAAGTCCCTGTGCCTTGAAGAAAACGTCTCAAGTCATTTACCACATCCAAAGCCGTTTTAGACAAAGCAAATACGTCAGTAAAACTGGAAGAGTATTCAGCATGTGGTTCGTTCTACGCGATCCGGTCACAGCTTTAAGGTTTATTAGGACACATTTCCCGCAAGGGCTGCCAAGATCATGGGCCATGAACTGTTTGAGTCTTAGTTCTCTAGCCCGCTGTAAGTGCAAGGACCTCCCTACTGCATAGTCTGTGCTGAGCATTTGCCCAGACAGAGAAGATAGCCACGCAGAGAGGGTACAGGTGGCCAGCGGGCCCAGGGACAAAGAGCCAAATTGTCAATTAATCATCGCTCCAAGAATCGACTATGCTCACAAAAATTTCGACAATTTAAGTCTCGCTCGCGGATTATCGAGCAATCAGTGCCTCACAAACGACCCTCAGCAATGAGCGCAAGATCTACTGGTTGGTTGTTTTGGCATGGCAACTACATCCTCTGCCTACTACGTTCCCCGCACTTTCATCACCCTTATCAATCAACGCCTCTGATGATGGGTTCGCGTGAGAATCCGAAATGTCAGGACAGTTAACTTCATGTTCTAGGCATCGCATCTTATTTTTCTGCACCACTTCCTAGAATTTGCTTTTATCACAAAAAGGATTTGATCTTTACGAAAAACCGAATTATCTAATGTGGAAACGGGTTTTTTAGAGTGGCGAAAATTCCCATTGAAAAATTCAAAAGACAATTTGGCGAGCATACGTTAGCTTTCGATAAATTCTCATCAGGCCTTTACATTTATATCACTGTGTCAATAAGTCAAATATGCGGGTAAGTTAAAACAAATTGTACGGTTGTCGGGGTGGGGGGAAGGGGATAAACAAAATTGCGGTCCGTTTTTCTGCTTATGGTCAGAGGAATGGTGGCCGCCGGAACAGGTAATTAGATGCGGGCGGATAAATTGGTGGCTTTCGGCCACGGTAATTGCGGTGCCTGTATAAAGTTCTTTTGAGCGCACAGGACCGGTTTGCGTAGCCTGATTGCCGCTGCTTCTGCCAAAGCCAACAGACGCTGTCCAAGGAATTATGAATAGGTTGAGGGGACCTTGTAAATTACCCGGAATGCCTCTTTGGCATTTACACAATGGCCTGTGTCTACCACATGTGCGAGGATAGAGCTCTTTATGTTCTTTATCTGTCCCTTTCCTAACCATGCTGGAAGGTGTTCTCGTACTCTTTTGGACAAACGCCGACTCGTGCGACCAATATATTCTGCTCCACAGGAGCAAGTGAAAGAATAAATGCCCATTGAGGTGGTCTGGGCTGGCAGTTTGTCCTTGCCTCCTCCGTAAAGGATGGGAGAAGTCGAGAAAAGTACATGGGCATCAGCTGCTGGAAAGGTGCTTGACACAGCTTGGCTTAGGCGCCTTCGTAGGAGTTCACTTGCTGCATCCCCTTGAAATGGGACCCTGAGGAATAGTTGTTTCTTGTTTGCCGTTAACAACGGCAGCTTTGGAGGTCTTTCGGTCATATTCTTAGCAATAAATCTATCTGGATATCCATTCTGTCGAAAAGTGCTTTCTACAACCTTAAGCTCTTCGTCAATGCTATCGGCCGAGCAGATCCTTTTTCGCCCTTTTTTTGTCAGACAGCGCACTAAATTACGCTTAAAGTTCAGCGGTACAAAACTCCCAAAGTGGGTGTATTGTCCGGACCATGTCTTCTTACGATAGACACTACGTTGTATACTTCCGTCAGGCCTTCTTCTCAGAAGCACGTCCAGGAAAGGGAGCGATCCAGATTGTTCCTCTTCCAGTGTAAATTTTATTGACTTGTGCGCCTGATTCATGGTATCCATTACAGCTGAAATGTTTGTTTGGTTAGATGCAATCGCAAAGATATCATCCACGTAGCGCCCATAATATTTTAAACGATTTATCTGCGGACGAAGCTGTAAAGCTTCTAGCTTGCCCATGAAAATATTCGCCAGAAGTGGACCAAGGGGTGAGCCCATAGCTACTTTATCTATCTGTCTGTACAAGGTGTTGTTAAATAGGAACTGTACGTTCAAGGTACATTTTAGTAATAGTTCCCTGAGCACATTCACTGGTATTCCTATATCTTGTTGGTTGGAAGTAATGAATTCACAGATATAGTGGACTGTCTCCGTGACTGGCACATTCGTAAAAAGAGACGAGACATCCAGTGAAAACATCGTCATGCCGTTCAGGTCGAAGTCTTTCACGCATTCAACGAACTCAACAGTATCTCGGTAGCTCTGTGGCGCTAGCTGATCCTGTATGGGCTTTAGTTTGTCCGCTAACCATTTTGCTATCGCATGGTATGGTGAGTTCTTCATATCTAGGATGGGACGAACTTATTGACACAGTGATATAAATGTAAAGGCCTGATGAGAATTTATCGAAAGCTAACGGGTTTTTTTGTTTACCTCGATGGCATCAGACCCACCTCTGGAACCGTGGGACACGAGGGACTTTCGGTGAAAGAATGGAAGGAAATGGGTCTACTGGTAAGGTAAAAATGAATTTTATCTCGTGCACCGTTTTTCTGTTCACCAGCAAAAAGTGTAGTTTTATTTGATTGGGAAACCAGTAAACACTAGGTTTCAGGCGCACAAACTCCGCTTATCATGAAACACCATTGTGAGCTTGCTCACAGCCAATTTCTGTTAAACCAGATCAAAACTTCTTCATCCTTATCTGCAACTCTATTCGAAGATGGATTCTGTTGAGAAGCCATGATCCTGTTCCTGTTCCAGCGACGGCGTCCTCTTCGTCTGAACTGCCTCCGGGATCTCGCTTCCTTGATTTAATAACCAAATGAATTTTCTCTCACAAAAGCACAAATTAGCCAATAAGGTAACGGGAGATGTTTATCTCTAAGCCATTCATTAATGTGTCGACTTGTGTAAGCGTCCAAACCACTGCCTCTGCGAATCGTCGAAAGACGTGGGACACCAAATACTCTCTCGGTTGTTTCTGTATACTCTTAACCGATTGAGTATCAGAACGGAGATGACACATTTAAATGACCACTTCTGACTACTGAGCGCTTAATGATAAACCCACAAGTCAGTGAGTAGTCTCTGGCCCCTTAAAAAGACGCGAATAATCCACCATTTGTTAATTTAATGCGTCACCTTAACAGCATTGTTCTTTGCGGAAAAAAGACAAACTGCACTAAGATAACTAGTTTTTTTCGTTAATGCACTGCCATGGAGAATGGTTTTTTGAAAACCTTAACATACACCATCTTCAAAATTCTACAAGTTCATATTCCTTTCCTCTTACTCCGTTCTACGTGTAGTGATTTTAAAAACGAGATACAGAACCAAAACGCTACCTTCTGCTGTATTCCCAATGAATGAGTTGTGTTTTCTTGCCAAGTCACTTCGAAGAGATATATCAACGGGCGAGTATGTTGAGCAGAAGAATATAATTATTGATTCTTATGAGTGTTGTTGCGATAACGTTAGTTATTTTATAAAAGGCGGGGACAATGGTGACGTTGATGCTGGTGACGGTGATCTAAAAAGACAAGAAGGAGTACGAGGACGCCGACGAGCAAGAGGAAGAGGAAAAGAATGAGAAGAAGAACGAGGAGGAGGAGGAGAGCAGGAAAACCAGGAGGAGGAGAAGGAGGAGGAAGAGTGTGCGCCTACCGCACACACTCTCTCTCCCCACCCCGGTCAGGTGTCATGGCCAAGCGGGAGAGGGCGCAGGTGGCTGGCGTGGTCAGAACCACCCCTAAGCGTGCCGCCTCACCTGGCTCAGGTCCCGCTGAGTTGGAGTGCCATAAAGGCCACATTAAGAAGCAGACATTGCAGCCTGGCCCTCAGTTTGGCAGTCAGCCACTCCACACAAACAAAAACTGGGCTGACAGCGTGGTCCGCATTATCCCGCCAGTTGACAACCATCCAAGCCAGGGCTTTTAGCGCACCGTGATAGTTTCAAGCGCGTCAAATTGTTTATAGAGAGGAACATGCTCTGAGCTGTCGACCTTACTATCGCTCCCACCCCCACAATCAGACCACCATCCGAGCCAGTCAGTAGTCTGATGTGGAGTGGGCGCATTGGCTGACGGGTCGGCGTACCCGTCTTCGTGCCCCACAGCATGACCTGGCCCCCATAACGCACACACCAGGATCCATTTACTCAAGGGATAAGGAAGGGCCATCGCCGCCTGACTCCCAGTCCACTGGTCAGCCACTCGACACACAAAGCACATACACTGAGCCGACGGCGTGGTCTGGTGTAAGCGTCAGATTGGCAGCCTTCCCAGCCACGGTTTCTAGGAAACCGTGATATACTCAGGTACATGGTGATTGTAAGGGTTTTGTCGATGTATTAGTGTAGATAGTGTGTGCTGATGTAGCCTAGCCTCCGGTGGTTTACCGCAGGGTTTTGTGAATAAGCATGTGTCTGAATAGGCCCATGCGGTGTGTGAATGTGCGGGAGCAGTGAGGGTAGTGGAGGCGGGCACCTCGACTGTATATCGGAGCCCCAGGCACTGATTCACCAGCCTCCATGCGATGGATTCGCAGGAGACCGATCAAGCCGATGCGCGAGTTGAATTTGCGGGCGCAGTGTGGGCAGGAAAAATCTGAAGAGGCTAAGGGGGTGTCATTCATGGTAGTGGGGTAGCGGTGGCGGTAAGAATGGCTGGAGAGGAGATTGTGTATGGGGTATCGGTGTTGTCGGCATTGCGGTGAATTCCGCAGTCATGGATGCGCATGTGACCGAATAGGCCCATGCCATGAGTGAATGCGCGAGGTCAGAAAGGAGAGTGGAGGTGACGATCTCGGTTGTGTGTTGGTGCCCCAGTACGATGGATTCGCAAGTGACCGACCAGGCCGATGCGTGATGTGAATGTGTGGTCACATTAAGGACAGTTTAGGAGAGAGTCCCTATCGCTGATGATGGTAGTGGTAGTGTAGGTGAAGGCGGTGGTGGTTGCGGTGGTGGAAGAAACAGGTGATGAGTATTGAGATGTTGTCTCTATGATAGTGGGAGTAATGGAATTGATGCCAGGAGTGAGGGTGGGGAGTCCGAATGAGGGTTGGCAGAATTTTAAGTAGAAGTTGGAATTATCGGATTGTTGGTGCATTGCATCCGAAGATGTCCAACCAGGCCGATTCGCGCACGGAAGATGCTTTGACAGTGCGGGCATGTTGGCAGGGCCTGGGCATCGACTGTGTTGGTCCGGGGCGCTGTGACTTTCGTGCCGCTCTTTTGGCCTTGGCGGAAGTAACCGGTTGGCCTCATAGATTGCTGAACCAGTCTTCACGGATCTACTCCATGCCGGTCTATCCTGGACGAGTTCCTCCCAGGTCATCGGGTTGATTTGCAGTTGCTTCAACGATTTCTTCAAAGTGTCTTTGAAGCGTCTTTTTTGACCTCCCTGTCGGCGATCACCCGTAGCGACATCTCCGTAGAAAAGTCTTTTGTTTAGTCGCTCGTCGTCCATTCTTACCAGGTGGCCACTCCATCGCAGTTGCACTTGCCTCAGCATGGCGTGGAAGCTGAGGATTCCGGTCCACTCCAGGACTTCCGTGTTGGGATCCTGTCTTGCCATCTTAGCTTCAGTATTCTGCGGAGGCAGCTGAAATCTTCCATTTTCGAGAAACATACTCAAAATAAATGTATATGGTCTAGTGTAATTGGTGAGCTCACCAATTGTCTAGTCATCGTGACCTTATCGTTTCTTGTATATTAGATTCTTTACAACCCTCTTTGAAATGATTTATTTTTTTCTACTGGAACTGAAATGCACCCTGCCAAAGTTCCACCACAAAGAGAGTCCAACAGATTTAATGCTTATCCTAAGAACCTTTAATTGGCTTAAAGCAATTCAGAATTTACGGAAAACTAAAAAATTGGCATTGGAGACTGCCACTAGGGAGAGGACCAACAATCGTGCATGTGTGCCAAAAATAACACGCCACTTTCACACATTCATCCTGGTCCTGTCTGATTAATATCCAGTAAAGTGCAGATTCTGGTTATGTATTCTTATGCCAACCTGTACGAGTTGCATTTGACAAAATATATTTTCCTACACCGGTTGAAATTTTTATAATGCTTTTTGCAGTAGTTAGGAATTTTGCAAACGCACATCGATTGCACATTTCATAAACAATTTGCGGAAGTTCCGTGCTGCGTACATTTTTCTCCACCTCACCCCGGCTAGAAAGTGTAAACCTGACCTATGTAACATTTTGAAGCATTAAAAGTTTCTCAGGCGATCCTAGGATGGTTTATGCAGTCGCATGACTGCTATCTGTTTAAAATGCATGTTGCATGACAGCGCAGATACAAGATGAATACCCAAAGACGCGCTGTTCACCAACCTTTTGTCGCTCTATTACGAAAATGTGAGAGCGTTAGCTCATCAGTGTCTCCCATAGCTTATTTACACTACTGGCTATCTGTTGACCTTTGCTGACATAACGTGATTATTCCGCTGATTTTAGTGGACATATAGCATATTTTGACCGAATTTCAGAAATTGGCTGTAAATTAGAAAAGATTAGTCACGAAATGTTATAATATTAATTATATTACCCAGTAAGCCCAATATATCGCGGTGACACTCGGATACCAAACTCATGGTTGTTTTCAAAAAAAATACACCCCGTTATAAGGGATGCTCAAAAAGGATGAATTTTACATTTATTTTCAGTGCCTTTATTTAGTTAAATTAATTTCATTTAAAAACCTATACAAAACTATTTTTATTTTATTTTATTTTATTTACTTATACAAAACTATTTTTCATTGCATTTGCGTTATAGAAAAACGTGTCTTCCTTAAAGAAAGGTCTGATAAGACAGCACAGACCTGCACAGCCTGTATATTTACCATGTAAATAAAATGTTGCATTTTTATACGTTATTGCAAAAAGATAATATAGAGCTTGTAACATTTGGCTGCATTAATAAATGGAATGATAAAATGCTTGATGGATGAATACTGCACAGTCTAAAAAATCTCCTAATTACATTTTTCGTAAACCCATAAGATGGAATTTCTTCAAGTATCAAATTTTAAGAGAATATAACCTGTTGCCATATAAATTTAAGAAGGAACGGGTTTTTTGATTGTTTTCTCTAATGTATGTTTTAGTTTATATAAACACTGAAAATTTGTGGGAAAAATGCAAGCTAATTTAACCATCATTTTCAAAGTGTGGATTTTTCAAAGGCAGTTAGAAGTAAAGTTCTTCGAAAGACGGCATTCCGACATGACTGAAATATCCTGGAATTAAGCCCGTACGATAGGCAACATTAAAACTCTATGTTAGTAGTCTTATCTACTCTAAAACCCAATTCGGGAGTTAAGATTATATTTCTGATGATGAACTATCCCGTGTAACCTCAAATATCGATATGAACGTTTGAACTGAGTCTTTGGAACTTAATTTCGCAGGATTTACTCCAAATCGGTGGACCGTAAGTCCTGAGGGGATTCAAAAAGCTGGAAGTCTTAATGCTCTTTGTCAATCCTACAGACAAGCGAAAAATTGATCGGGTTTTTTTAAAAATGGGTGTTTTTAATTTGAGCTGCCATTTTGTCTTCTCCATTTCCATGCTTATTTTCTTCTATATATATATATATATATATATATATATATATATATATATGGATATAGGAGAAAATACGGACTAGGTGTTGAAATGGAAGAAGAAGATAAGGCGATCTCTGGGGTAGAAGGTATACTTGTCTGACGTTTCACACTCATACTCGAGCGCATCATCGGAGATAGAGAATAGGGGAACTACATGGTTTAAAAAGGGGGTCTTTCGTGCTCACTTGCGGTTGGTCCAGCTGCCTCGTTTCTCATTGGTCCTCCCCTCGTGCGCCAATGGTGTTTGACGGCCTCATAGGGCACTGGTAGGTCAATGCTGCGGTTGATAGAGTTGGCGTCTGACTGCCAAGCTTCGATGACTTCCCTCGCCAGTCTGTTTTTCGGCTCGGCCGAGCACTTGAGCCCCGTCAAAATCGAACCGGTGGTTGTTTTCTAGACTATGCATGGCGACGTGTGATCGAATATCCTTTCGCCTTACGGCCAAAAGTGTGCTCGTGCATGCGCGTACTCAGTCGTTTGTCGGTCATGCCGCAGTAGTTGGCCGGGCAGTCTAGACAGTTGACACGGTAAATAACGCCTGAGGTGTCTGCGGGTGGTAGTTGGCCCTTTGGTTGCATGATTAATCGACGGATGGTGGCCTCCGGTCGGTGTCCAACGCCCACGTTTAGCGGTCTTAACACGCGCTCAGTGGCTTCTGAGACGTTCCTCACATAGGGCAAGACATGGAAGGTTTCAGGTCTTTGTTTAGGCTCACCTTCGGTCTTTGTGTGCCTTTGGTATAAGCATTTGTTTACGAAGCTGCGTGGATATCCACTGGCGAGAAAGAGGCGCCATAGGGTTTTACGTTCTCGCAGCTTCTCAGCCTCTGTGCTGCAGTGTGTCTGGATGCGGCGACAAAGCGATCGGACGCAACTGCGTTATGCGACAAGGGGTGATTGCTGTTGTAGTGAAGAATTTTCTCCGTGTTTGTCGCTTTTCGAAACACGCCTGTCTGGAGGGTTCCGTCCTCCTGCCTTGATATCTGAACATCGAGAAAAGGGAGCATTCCATCCTCTTCTTCCTCCATTGTGAATTGAATCTGTGGAAAAATCGAGTTCAGATCCCTTTTGAAATTCTCTTTGGCTTCTCGGTGTATGATAACAAAGGTGTCGTCTACGTAGCGCATCCAGAATTTCGGCTTGTGGATCTGGAAGACCCGAGTTTCCAGTTCTTGCAGGATGGCCTCCGCAAGGTAGCCGGAGATCGGTGATCCCACCTTTTAAAAGGGAACACGCAATGGAGTTACTGGACTACAGCCTTCGCACGTACTTCACGTTTAACGGCTATGTTTATGAGCAAATCCAGGGAACCCCGATGGGATCACCGATCTCCGGCTACCTTGCGGAGGCCATCCTGCAAGTACTGGAAACTCAGGTCTTCCAGATCCACAAGCCGAAATTCTGGATGCGCTACGTAGACGACACCTTTGTTATCATACACCGAGAAGCCAAAGAGAATTTCAAAAGGGATCTGAACTCGATTTTTCCACAGATTCAATTCACAATGGAGGAAGAAGAGGATGGAATGCTCCCTTTTCTCGATGTTCAGATATCAAGGCAGGAGGACGGAACCCTCCAGACAGGCGTGTTTCGAAAAGCGACAAACACGGAGAAAATTCTTCACTACAACAGCAATCACCCCTTGTCGCATAAACGCAGTTGCGTCCGATCGCTTTGTCGCCGCATCCAGACACACTGCAGCACAGAGGCTGAGAAGCTGCGAGAACGTAAAACCCTATGGCGCCTCTTTCTCGCCAGTGGATATCCACGCAGCTTCGTAAACAAATGCTTATACCAAAGGCACACAAAGACCGAAGGTGAGCCTAAACAAAGACCTGAAACCTTCCATGTCTTGCCCTATGTGAGGAACGTCTCAGAAGCCACTGAGCGCGTGTTAAGACCGCTAAACGTGGGCGTTGGACACCGACCGGAGGCCACCATCCGTCGATTAATCATGCAACCAAAGGGCCAACTACCACCCGCAGACACCTCAGGCGTTATTTACCGTGTCAACTGTCTAGACTGCCCGGCCAACTACTGCGGCATGACCGACAAACGACTGAGTACGCGCATGCACGAGCACACTTTGGCCGTAAGGCGAAAGGATATTCGATCACACGTCGCCATGCATAGTCTAGAAAACAACCACCGGTTCGATTTTGACGGGGCTCAAGTGCTCGGCCGAGCCGAAAACAGACTGGCGAGGGAAGTCATCGAAGCTTGGCAGTCAGACGCCAACTCTATCAACCGCAGCATTGACCTACCAGTGCCCTATGAGGCCGTCAAACACCATTGGCGCACGAGGGGAGGACCAATGAGAAACGAGGCAGCTGGACCAACCGCAAGTGAGCACGAAAGACCCCCTTTTTAAACCATGTAGTTCCCCTATTCTCTATCTCCGATGATGCGCTCGAGTATGAGTGTGAAACGTCAGACAAGTATACCTTCTACCCCAGAGATCGCCTTATCTTCTCCTTCCATTTCAACACCTGGGGTCCGTATTTTCTCCTATATCCATGAGAATTTCGGGCGCGAAGCGCTTTGCCGAGCACGGCACTGGGAAATATTTTACCGTAGACAAGGATCTACATGGGCACAATTAGCCTTTCTGCACGAATGCCTGAGGTCGGACATTATGCCACGGAGTGTTTCTGTAAGACCACCAGCTAAAACGAATTTCGGTCGGGATGTCGCCAGGAGCTGCAGTCGCCGCCTATTAAGAACCCTCATCAATGAATGCCACATTCGTCTACAAAAATACGGCAGGGGAAATCGAACGGGAGAAAGCAGAATGTGCATCGCGCCTGGAGATGACAACACTGCAAAACTTAGAGCGCTGTATAACGAATAAGATGAATGAGGTCCGAGATAAGAAAAAGGCCCAACTACTGAACAAAATGTGTAGCCTAAAACAAGCACAGGCACACGTACCTGAACAATCATCCGTCCATAATCTGTCGTCTAAACAACTAACATCTAATCAGCTTAAGGTGCTTCAGCATGAATCCGGCTTCAACACAGGAGACGCACATACAGTGGATTTTATTGCCTCACTGGAAGCGACACTCTCAAAGACACAGACCACAGAAGACGCCAAGAACTCGATCCGCCAGCAAGTCGCCTCCCTCATCATATCCCACAGGCCACACCGAACCATCCCTCCAGCCGAGTTTAAGGCCATTAGGGAATTAAAGAAGGACGAAGAAATTGTTATTGTTCCAGCGGACAAAGGACGGGCAACTGTAATCTTGGACAAGTCAGAATACGTGGCAAAAGCTCAGGAGCTACTAAACGACAGTCAGTCATATAAGGTCGTCGAATCTGACCCTATGAAAAACACTGGTAGGAAAAATCAATAAGAGTCTGAATCTAATGAGGAGCCAAAAAGGCAATATCCGAAAACGATTGGAGACAAATGAAACCACAGGATGCCGCCTTAGCGCGGTTCTACGGTTTGCCAAAAATCCACAAGCCGAATGTTCCCCTACGACCCATCGTGGCGCTGAAAGGCACGCCTACCTACGGACTGGCTAAATGGCTCGCTAAGCATTTTGAAGAAGCTGGTAGACGGCTCAGAACACACAGCTGTATCCTCAACGCACTTCCTAGAAAAACTCCGAGGCATCACAATCGCCCCTGACGAGATAATGGTGTCCTTTGACGTCGTCTCCCTATTCACATCCATCCTAAAAGAATTGGCCATGAGAATCATCGATGACCTTCTGGACAAAAGGTACAACGATGAAGGAAAACCTTTTAAAAGGGAACACGCAATGGAGTTTCTGGACTACTGCCTTCGCACGTACTTCACGTTTAACGGCTATGTTTATGAGCAAATCCAGGGAACCCCGATGGGATCACCGATCTCCGGCTACCTTGCGGAGGCCATCCTGCAAGTACTGGAAACTCAGGTCTTCCAGATCCACAAGCCGAAATTCTGGATGCGCTACGTAGACGACACCTTTGTTATCATACACCGAGAAGCCAAAGAGAATTTCAAAAGGGATCTGAACTCGATTTTCCCACAGATTCAATTCACAATGGAGGAAGAAGAGGATGGAATGCTCCCTTTTCTCGATGTTCAGATATCAAGGCAGGAGGACGGAACCCTCCAGACAGGCGTGTTTCGAAAAGCGACAAACACGGAGAAAATTCTTCACTACAACAGCAATCACCCCTTGTCGCATAAACGCAGTTGCGTCCGATCGCTTTGTCGCCGCATCCAGACACACTGCAGCACAGAGGCTGAGAAGCTGCGAGAACGTAAAACCCTATGGCGCCTCTTTCTCGCCAGTGGATATCCACGCAGCTTCGTAAACAAATGCTTATACCAAAGGCACACAAAGACCGAAGGTGAGCCTAAACAAAGACCTGAAACCTTCCATGTCTTGCCCTATGTGAGGAACGTCTCAGAAGCCACTGAGCGCGTGTTAAGACCGCTAAACGTGGGCGTTGGACACCGACCGGAGGCCACCATCCGTCGATTAATCATGCAACCAAAGGGCCAACTACCACCCGCAGACACCTCAGGCGTTATTTACCGTGTCAACTGTCTAGACTGCCCGGCCAACTACTGCGGCATGACCGACAAACGACTGAGTACGCGCATGCACGAGCACACTTTGGCCGTAAGGCGAAAGGATATTCGATCACACGTCGCCATGCATAGTCTAGAAAACAACCACCGGTTCGATTTTGACGGGGCTCAAGTGCTCGGCCGAGCCGAAAACAGACTGGCGAGGGAAGTCATCGAAGCTTGGCAGTCAGACGCCAACTCTATCAACCGCAGCATTGACCTACCAGTGCCCTATGAGGCCGTCAAACACCATTGGCGCACGAGGGGAGGACCAATGAGAAACGAGGCAGCTGGACCAACCGCAAGTGAGCACGAAAGACCCCCTTTTTAAACCATGTAGTTCCCCCTATTCTCTATCTCCGATGATGCGCTCGAGTATGAGTGTGAAACGTCAGACAAGTATACCTTCTACCCCAGAGATCGCCTTATCTTCTCCTTCCATATATATATATATATATATAGAATTGCGCATGTTGCTCATTCCGTAGTGCTATTTACCATTTGCAAACAACACTGGCACCATTTTGAATAATATTTGTCCCAATTTTGTGACACATTCACAGACGACCGTACATAATGCCGACGGTTGCAGTTTTCGGTTACTTTATAGCTTCCGTTTTCTTCCGTTGCTATTGCTTCTGCGTACGAATTTTATTAAAAATGAAAGAAGGTCTTTTGTTGAACATTTCAAAAGGATACTTTCACAATAAAGTGCATCTGTGTGTGTTTAAAAGTACAGGATGAATGACCATTCTGACACCATGATATGGTACAGATTTCTGCAAACCTAGCCAGAGACATGGACTGGGGGTCCAGGTGCTAAAGACGCACATGTTAAGCAAACAGTCGCTTGCTTTAACGTATTAACTTCAGACCTGACAGGCGCCTATACGACTGATTACGCATCTCTGCAGCGCAGGTGCTAGCCAAAAGGCACAGTTCACAGATTTTGTGCTGCTGCATGCCACAGTAGTGAGGAGTTCGGGTCACTGCACATGCACAGCTCGCTAGATGCGCTGGACCACAACGGAGGCTAGATTTAAAATCGTTCGCCTGTCTGTACAGCATCCCTTCATCCCAGAAAGGACTGCCACACAAGGGTGGGGGGTTTTGTAAAACACAGGCTTATCGCCGCATCATTACCTTACACTTAACCATGGTATGAGATGCCTGAAATCTTTCAGAGAGTGGTAATCATGTCTTTTTTATTTTGCAATGGCATACGCCATGCTTTTGGATTATTTTACCTGCTCATTGGAGTTACAGTAATGTCTTACCATTTGCGGGGAGCCGTTATGTCTGCTGGTCCTCTACATGACTTCCAGGAGGCCGTGATTACATTACCGCATTTTGGGGAGAGTTTTAAAAGCTGTATCGTTGTTTTTCGTTCTTTCACCTATGGTAGTCACTAGCAAGGCAGTAGTACAAAAATTGCCTATGCAAGATTCATCAGTAGTTCACACGGTAGAGGCATTTCGTCAAATCTACTGTTTTATGTTAGGAGTTTCATGCAAGTCACATTTTCCAAATAAAATGTGCTTACTCTACCTGCACCTTCAGTTCGTAGCCTTCAGGAAGTGGCAAATGCACATAACCTGACACTTTACAATCACCGCTTGGCCGCGGTTGGAGTCCGCTATCCATTCTTGGAGACCCTGGCCGGCGAAGGACATCAACATCCTCTACAAAATCCAAAGGCGAGCAACCAAACTTGCCCTTGGACATGGCTCACAGCCTTATGAAACACGGCTGTTGAATCACAATATTTTTCTATTGCGCTATAGATAGCTTAGAGGAGACTTGATACTAACATTCTGCATTCTACATGGTCAGGACTTTTGTCTTTTCCCAGGTGATTTCTTCCAGTTAGCATCAACAACGAACTTGAGAGGTCATCCTCTCAAATTACGTGTAACTGGACCTAGGCTTTACACTCAGAAGTACTACTTCTCCAAAAGAATGGTCGAAGCTTGGAATAATTTTCCTCTGGGTGTTGTTATGTCGGACTCCTTGGAGGTTTTGAAGCGAAAGTTAGATCGATATAATGGTGCGAGGTACAACACGAACTGAAAGCTTCAAGGGCGACATCATAAAATACATTATTTAGAATACTACTAGCTATATTTGAGTAACATTTCTTTATGATTATTATTTTCCTTCGAGGGCTCGCTCTCTCCATAATTCCCAGGCGGAGGTCCCCGAAGTCTTCCCTGCTCAACTATCTGCACATCTTGGTCACACCATGAGTGTTTACATCAGCCGAACCTGGTGGCCATAGTCCATGCGGCCTTTGAAGGTTCTCCCTTGGTTTGAACCGCAACGGACCGAGGATGATCTGGGCCCATATTTCTGCCTTTGAAATCACTCGACGGACTCTGCAATCAGCAAAGAAGTGTCTGGCTGCATATTCCGCACTTTGGTGATGATCCAGGTGGCCTCCGCGATGGCCTCCGCGAAGCCCCCCGTTGGACACTCCCCCCAAGGGGGACAGTTATTTTTCTCCTTAATATCACTGGGAGTTTTTTTTTACTGTCTGCTCTTTTTCAACTATGTTCTACCCAGTTGGCTCATATCATTTGGCCTCGTCAACAAACCGAGATTCTATTTTTTGATAACAAAACTCGTATGTACAAATAGGGAATTCAAAAGTAACTTTCCTAAATCTCCCTCAAAAAATACTGATACGGATAATGACGTTCCACGCTCTGCCGCCTTTCCGGCCCTGCTTGGGTAGGTTAGGCTCAGCTCTGGTTTTTTTTTGTCAGTCATTCAAGGTTCTGAACCGCGAACGTGAAAGCTCACGGCAGTCGAACATCTGCTGAATTCCGAAAGCTCATGCGATGTGATGTATGAGACTGAAAGCTTAGATAATAGCTAAAATCACAGATGCTCGCATGCTGGCTGCTGATAGACTGCCGCCACGCGACGGAGTTGCAAGGACACAGGCTCATCGCCGTATGTTTCCCCTAGGCTTCCGTGAGTGCTATTGGTAGAAACCCCAGTCCGATAAGTCAAAGAACCTGTGTCTACTACTGATGACTATTGACATTATAAGAAGACTCTTTGGTTATTCCGCTAATACTGGCGTGCCATCTCATGCACTCTTAACGAAAAGTCTGAAAAGGTAGTTAAATTGTACAAATAGTATTCCAGTGGGATTGTCATACTAATACCCTTGCAGCATAATCGTTGGCTTTTTCGAACAGGGCAAGGAGACGCCTCTTTAATGAGCTCCTTTTTTTCTGCAGTCGAAACCAGCAGGAGGTAAAGAATGAATACGAACGTAGTATGCATTCTTTCGATTTATTTTGAAATTACTTCAAAATCAAAATTTATTTTATAGAAGACATGCAGATAAACATTCCTTTTTGTAAAATATAGCAGCAAATTATGTCTTCGTAAAACGTTATGCTTACGGAAAAAGTGTATTTCGGTTTTAAAAGAACTTTATTCACTTTCTGAATCATTTTGAACCCAAACTGCTATTACACCTGCGTTCAGGGTTCCCAACCAAAATGTTTTTTTTTCGAGCAAGGATAATCTTGCATTTAAACTTTTTGCAAACCTTCTGAAAACCTAAAAATTTGCATTTTCAGATTGTAGAATTTTAGGAAGATATACTTTGACGCCAAAGAATTTATATGACTTTTTTAGTAAAATATATGTGAATTAACGAGAGCACTAATTACTAAGGGCAAATAAACCCTATTCTAGAAACCATTATTACAGGATATAATTATTAAGGCCAACGATAAAAAGCTTTTTCAAACACTGGCATCTACATAAAAACTGAAATACTAACTGATTAAGCTAAAGGATAAGCAATATAACAACTCTATCGAAACACATCTCAGAGTTTTGGTTAAAATGGCTCATTGCCTGTAAGCTCAAGTATACAGAAAAACTTTCGGTACGAGGCATATACATCCTTATTTCGAACACTTTTCTCAAAGTATTCATATAAATTTCTAATAAGATTCCAAAAGATTGTAATTATAATGCTGCTAATCCTGGATACATGTGGAAATGTGGATCATGTCAAAAAGTAAACGATTGGTAAGGATTTTGACACTGCGATACGGTCATCACGCAGAGACCAATTTGGAGGTAGGTGAGTGTTCCTGTGAAGCTAGCCAGCATTATGGAATCTGCGTCCAGGCCGCTTGACATATGCGCATGATGCTTGATAAATACGGAAAAGATAGCCTTGTAAAAACGGACTAATTTAAACGAATTCTAGCAAAAAGCCCAAGCGTGTGGTTCGCAGATTTTGCGCTGCTGCATGCCACAGTGTTGAGGGGTTTGCACGCGGACACAATAGGAGTCACCCCATTGCTTACGTGTAACACTGGTAGATTCCTATGTGAATGGGTCGTGTGTAGCACGTGTAGACTAGCTGTTTTGCTCTGTCAGCTACTGCAAACGAACTCATCACCTATCTTCCTGACTCTCTCTCTCTCATTTGCCCAGAAGACTGAGGTAGAAGAGAGTGTGGTACATGCTGCGTAAGTCCGTTATTACCATAAAATAATTCACACGCTGGTTGCCATTCTGAGCCCACCCCTTAGAGCTTGCGCGAAGATCGAACTGTCTGTTGTCTCAGCCCTTTCCACGTTCCTGTTTATGTATATTCTAATTGTTACCGTTAGGTTTGGTATTTTCCTCCGTCAATATATAACGGTATATAACCGGCATCGGAAAGGCCTTGAAGGTTTATAAGAAATAAATAGAAAGCACAGATTATTGCAGTATCTGCCCTTTCTGATAAATTCTCATGGATTTCATGAGAAAAGGCCCGTTATACGAACTCAACCCAAATAGCGTCCCCCAAAGTTTTACAGGAGTCAATGAGCAACCGTTGTTGTTTAAAAATTAATATTACTTTTTTTAAGAAAAAATAATTTTTAATGAAAAGCGGTAAATTCCGCAAACGTGAAATATCGGGTATGCTAATTAACCTGAAGTTGTAAATGTACGGAATGCCTGTCCATGTAAACAAACGAGTAAAAAAACTACAGAAGTAGAATAACTTTTTGAAATAGACCTTAAGTGTATATTCCTCGGATGTTTTCTTCCATATTAAGGGGAAATATAATGTATGGCAGTTTAAAATAATTAAAAAGTTCAAGTATATATTCCAACACGGTTTTACGAGAATTGGTGGTTTATTCTTGCGTTGGTACATTTTTTAAGATGCACTTGACCAAAACAAGCAGATTTTTGCTTATTTGCGCCGGCAGGGCCATAAGAGAAATAAAATATTTCATAAGCTGTCATGCTGATAGGCTGGTCAGTAACTAATAAATTAAAATAGCATTGTTAGGTGAAATCGTAAACGTACCATTTTATGCATATGAAGAGAACGTTACTTTTGTTAAATCTCCTCATAAGTATTTCGGGTGTTGGTTTATGATGAGTCTCAGCTCATCCTCGTAATGGCGGTAGATACTTTACCTTTTCCTGTATTTTCTATCTCTTGCCCATAAATGCAGATTATGTTGTCTGTGATTATCAAAACCTACAAAATAAGATATTTCTTAAAGGCATTTACTGAAATAGTGAGTTCTGAGGCAGTCTTTCTAATGGAGATGACCGTTTGGGTCATATTTGTAGACTCACTTAACAGGAAAACTCGTTACCGAGAAAAATAAACGCCCATTACATAATTCGGCAACTAATATGACTAAGATCGATTAAATAAACTCTTTTAATAATTAACCTCTTTAGAAAAACACTTCAGTGAGGTATTTCGTTGTCGAAAGTCTGCCTACTTAGTTCTTTTCGAAGATCAAGTGAACGACAAAATGGAGTTGTTTGACCGGGTTTTAAACTTCGCTCATTAATTTATTTCTTTTGGTGCTTTTGTATTGTATTTTTTCCTTTTCGACCCAGTTACAAATGTACAACCGAGTGGCCTAATTTATGCTAACATTTCGCGAAGAAATTTCAATCTTCTGCCCTTTCCGTTTCAAGTTTCCGTATTTGTTCATAGTCAACTGCAAAGTGAAATCATCTGGACATTTCCGCTAACACCGTGACAGAGAGCAATGACGGATATCAGTCACAATCCCTCAGTACAGTCACACATGTTTTTAATTATTTATGTGGTATAAAATTAACAAATTTGCAAAACTGAATATCTTCAAGCTGAATCTTTCTTTGTTTTCTTGGAAACAATGTGATTTGTTACACCTGCATTTATCTACTTTTCCTGAACGCAAAACTACATTTTCCATTTTCTGAAAAGATATATTGAACGTTTTTCTACCTTATCTTAATGTCCCTTTATAGATAACCACGTAAAACATTTGATCTAAAGTTATGGCAGGAAAATTCCTGGATATCATAAAACGTCCGATTGGGCCCTGTTTTGCCCAGTTTTCCCTTAAATAAACAGATCTGAATTAAACTCCTCATTTAGAAACAGCATTTTGTCCAAAAATTCAACCTAACGAACAAAGATAATCCCATAAATTTTGTGCCATACTACCACCTCAAATTTTGATTTCGAAATTTCATGAGTTAGGCAGTCTACTGTATGTCCTTATTCGGCCACCTGTTTTAAACTTTCATTTACCGTAAGTATGTAAGGGGAACCAAATTTGACTGGAAAAATTATAGGATAATGCTTCAATGAAACAGTTCACCCACGAACATATTTAAATTTCCAACGCAACGCCTGAGATGATTAAAAATCGGAAGTGTCTCAGACCACCTTTTAGGGAAATTATCTGTTTTGATGTCACATCGCTAGAAAAAGAAATATTCCACAATAACATTTATCAGTTAACTAGGAAATAGTCGACACCTCTCTGTAAGTGGCCATGTGGAACATCCATAACTTGTTTATTGCGGCCTTCATGGCATACTCGACAAGAAGGCAGTTAAATGGTGGCATTTCGAATACCTTTCATTGCCCCGGCTCCGTTTAATAAGACTTTTCGTCTGTCAGCATTGGCAGGGAGTCTGTGATTTCTCTAATCGCCTCATTGACCTTAGTGCAAAATATAATGTTAACCGTAGACGGTCAATGGCAGTGATGAGAAAACGAAACAGGTTTAACGTCGAGTGGAGTGTAGAAGTCGTTTTTCAATACAGATGGCCCTAACTCCATAAAAAAAGTTGATTCGGGCTTTCACTATCCAATTTCTAAAAGGACGTTTTCGTCTGTGTTAAACAGCGGTGAGCACTGCAGGAAGTAAATGCGACGCATTTACCACTTAAACCCTCGTATTGTCCCATAGCAAAAAAGACGAAATAAAAGTGTGAAGCTCCAACAAAGAAGGCCAGAAATCGAAACGGTAACAGAAACCTCGACAGCCTACGAGGATCTAAGTCTTGAGGTAGTCGAATTTACTTGAAGAAAATTTAGTTTTGAGTACGCTCTATTCGCCCAATGAGAAGTGCAGATGTTTTTTAGGTCACATATTTCCCGCAGTATGACCTTTGATTGTTGAATTTTTGGATACTGCATAATCCAGCTATATTTTTGTATTATATTATATTTTTGTAGTATATTTTTTGCATGGATTTATTGCCTTTACCTTGCCGTGATCAAAAATTCGCATCGGTATTCCCTACGTAGATTACTCAGTCGATTTGCTATTGTTCTTGCTTAGGCAGACTGCATGAAGCATTACGGCATTAAGGATGCTTTGAAGCGAAAGCGCACATTGTTAAGCTACGAGGTGCTGAAACAGCACACACACACATACATAAAATATCCTCCTTTATACACATTTGGTAAAAAATCATGTCTTCTTTAAATTAGATATTTGGGAAAAGGGCATTTTTCAGCCTTGTGAAAGTTTGTTATCATGAGGTCCATACAACCCCACCTAAGAAATCCTTTCTTATAAAATAAATTTTTCCAAATGTAGAAACAAACATTTAGTAGGGGATTTGGGCAGATTTGAATAATTCCTTGTACCCACTTGTGAAAAACTTGGCCGCCTCGGTGAGAAAGAACAGATGCTTATGTGTGTGGCTGCAGCTACGGTGTATCTGCATTACCCCTCCGAGATCTCTCCGGTTCAGTCCAACTCTGGTGCTACTGATCGCCTTGGCTAACTTGACAGCTCTTACTCAGGCATTCACATATGTTATTGGTTACCGATCGTCAGAGACGGGGTAAATTTTCCTCGCAAAGATTATTGCATGAGTCCTGGTGGCTACTTAAAGGATTCTTTTCATGTATAAGTGTCTTCGAGAATAGGCACACACGATGTTGCAACGTGGAATGCAGCCTTGGTAGGTTCAGGTTACCTGACAGAATTGAGATTGTCTTGCACAGGTTCATTTGCACTTTGGAGTGACAGGAATGTTCTGTCGCAGGAACAAACGGTTTCTGAGTTATCCACTTCTTGATTTTTAGCCATCAGCAACAAGCAATATCTAACTAGGGCTTGACAGAACCAGGAATTCGCTAAGAGAGCCTTTGGTCATGGGACTGGGTAAGTCTGACTGACGACAGCTGATATGCCAGAACTGGTCATCTCAGACTCTCTGGCCTATGTCTCTTCTCTATTCTGCATCAATACTGATTGCTCTGTACCTGGTCATATGGGGCTCAAATTGAGCATGGAGAATGTGACTCATAACCCGATCGTTATGGGTAGTTTGGAGTGGCAAAATTTGCGAATGCAAGTTGCATAGATATTCTCAGATATGGCCATATTTATGGTATGAGTGACGAGTGATGATTAGCGTATACGCGTTTATGAGAGAGTTACCCCGCTTGGTGACTCTGTTTTCAGCGCAGCGTGGCTTTCCTTCTATCCTGTACCGGGTCTGCCGTTCCTTGACTTTCTGCAGTAGATAGATAAAGTTAAATCACTCCCTGCTGGGTTGTCTTAAGCTTGGCTTGCATTTAAATTTTAAGCAGTTACAAATTATCAAATAAATTTTAGCCGGAACAGTCGTTGCCTTTGCGTTACAGATTGGCCTTTTACAAGTTTCATTCCCTTACATAATTTGCATACAATTTTGTGATGTTTGTACGAAATATTTTGCACTTCATGAGGGACACAAATAAAAGGACGCATATGAAATTTCAATTTGGTGACGCTGACACCTCATCAGACGAAACGAACAGTGAATGGTCAGAATTGACCGGTTTGCAAGATATGATAAAATCGCGACAGACCGGTAGCTGGTGTGTAAGAAAGAGACTTGCCCCCTAAACGGGCCACGTGGTACATGCGCCGAACTCAAGGGGCTGCGCATGCTAAACACGCGTAGGTGCCGGCTCATGCCGCACCACCCACTGTTGCCATTGCGGTTGGAATTTTATTACCCTGCGCCCAACCTCGCCTCCGGTCTTCTTGAAACCCGGGCACAGGCGGGTAAGGGAAGAGAGAGTGCGGTAGGTGCAGTTCAAGTCTACTATTTATTAAAACTAAGTTGCGCACAAGTCACCGTTCCTGCACCACCATGCTGTTGAGCATACAGTGGACATCGTCGGATTACGACGGTCAAACTGACGTAAGAGAGACGTGGGAACATAATTACGGAAGGATTTGGATTGGGGTGCGAGGGAGAACTGTTACTGCTCCCTAAGTTGGAGGGAAAGGGGAAAGCGAATAACACTCACACTGGTGCCGGATGTTAGCATGATGGTTTCTCGGCCATCTGGGTCATCAGCGCTGGTTTTGGAAACCCTGTGCTTTTGCACGCTCCTCGCGTGAATAAATACTTTGGCCAAATTATTTCTCAGCAGCGAATAGCCGGTGCGAATGCCATTGCACATGAACAAGCGAAGCAATGAATTATGGTCGTATTTGCGCCTGAATCGGCTGTGCTTGGTTTCAAAGCCTTGGACGGATACGCTGATGCGTCTATCAGCGTCCTCCTTCTGCTGGAGGTCCACTTTCAGACAGAGAGGTAGACCTCTCTAAGGCTATGTGACACACCCTCCAAAAAATACTGTTTGACCGCGCATAGAGGAGAATTAGTATATAGTTTCATTGCTCGCATGCTCATCGGTCCTAACTAGGATTCAAATCTGACCCAACCTAACGGCCTGAGCATGGTGTAACTCGACGGAATGAAACTATCGTACAAACTGAACACATTCCCCCATGATAAAAAAACTCTACTTGGCAAGTTAGGTCTATGATTCCGATTGATGGATAGATAATCATCCGTCAATTGACAGCCATACGTCTACGTGGTGCCAATGCGATTACTAGACAATATACAGCTAGTAGAACAAAAAACCTTAAAAACATACACAACGGTAGTTCCAGCTCAGGATTATTCGGAAATTTTAAAACGCTAATGCATCTTCTTTTGAACATCACGTTTTAAGAAGAATCTTTTAAAGGGTATTAAATGAGTACACAAAAGGTGCTATTTAACCATCGTCCTTTAAAATATATTTAAATTTCAAAGGGTATCGAAAATAAAAGGAAAAAATGAATACTACGTAAGTAGCCATTTTTCTGAAGATTGGTTTTGGCTGGCGGCCTCAGGAAAGCATCTTGAAATCCAACATCTTGACGTGTCCAAATTATCCTGAGATTAGTTTTCACGAATAAGCATTGATCACCTGAACTCCATGCGAATGAAATGATTATCTCATTACTAACTATTTTTGGTGATTAGGGTTAATGTTTTTAATCCTACATTCAAAGAAGAGGCTAATGTTGATAAAGTAAGCTGTCAATACGTCAGAATAATCAGAAATTGACGATATTTTTGTAAGTAAGGTTCAAAGGAGACGCTTAAGAACCTAGATGGTAATTTACGCTCCTTTTAGTTTCTGCCGATTGCCTTCGTAAGTAATTTTCCGGGAACACAATTTTGCACCAGAGCATTAATTTGCGCACATTCCAGGTTTATTTATCATCCGCTGAACAAACACTTCAAAAATTTAGATAGAACTTTGCCAATCTCTGACGTTTGTAGGCGCTAAACTACCTCCGCCGCATCAAAAATCATGCACTTAGTAGTCTGCAAGCATGTTATCCCTCCCACTACCTGTAATGTTTGCACATTTTCTCTCTAGAACACGATGTCGTACATCGTATTTCACATTTTCGGGGGACAGTGGAGACTCGGTCAATGTTTCGGACTCCAGTCATGGCCTCCGCTTTTTGTCCGCATCCACCCGTTTAAGCTTGCAGTATTTTGAAAATGTATTAAAAATAGTCAAATGACGTCTCGGAGGGGGGTGCAGTCTCGTCTATCCTATCTAAGCTCGTGTGTTAGTAGGGTATTTGATACTTGATCAAGGTTTTGTTGTAAAGGAATCCGTCTATCCTTGTACGTAAGCCATTAAAATTGATAAGAAAATAGTTGGCCATTAGGATGCGACTTGCGAATGACTTATTATTCTGGGTTTCATAATGTTTTTTTACCGGTAGTATTTTAGCATACTAAAACAAAATGCTTTAATGTCACTACCATATTTCCCTTCCTGGGAGAATGGTGGTAGGAAATGCTAAAAGGAGGAAAATATAGAAATGGTAGGCATAAGTTACGAGTTGGTAACGATCAGGGAAATGGACAGGATGACCACTGTGCGTAAGTAGTGGAATTGGTGCGGTAAGGGAAGGCACAGAGTGAGCAGAAACTGGGGAATCGCAAGAGTCATTATAATGGGTTCAGAAGGTCGTTCTGTTGAGGCGGTTGAAAATGGCTTGGTATTCGCCACTTTCAAGTGATCGACTGACACCACCACGGTAAGATGACCACGGATGAGATGAAAATTTTTGTCCGTGCGTGAAAGGACTCGTAATGGTCCGTCAAAGGGTTATTTTAGTAGCCGTCGTACATCATCTACTTGGAAAGAGTACAAAAACACACTTGAGCAATTTATGGTCCATGTATAAATAACTTGACGGAGCGCGAAGATGTTTCACTCTAATATTAGCCACTGTTTGGCGCAATCGTTGGACATAATCAGTAAGAACCATGTCGGCTCCGAGTAAAAACATCGATGGGAACTCAACCAGCACTCAGATCACTCCACGTCGGGTTTGAGCGTTGCAGGGATACCGAGCCTGACCATGGGCTGATGATCGCCTCAATTCAAGGGGTTGTGATAGGTCCGGACCAGGGCTTTGAATATGTATAGAAATAGCGCCTTCTACTTAAGCAATAGGTGTTTTACCGAGTGAGATAATTGAAGGTAACCGAATGAACGTGCGCCCAAAATTTAATGAGATCAGTCTCTTGGTCCTTATCAAAA
The DNA here is from genome assembly GCA_017591395.1 of Schistocephalus solidus. Lineage (NCBI taxonomy): Eukaryota > Metazoa > Platyhelminthes > Cestoda > Diphyllobothriidea > Diphyllobothriidae > Schistocephalus > Schistocephalus solidus. The sequence continues at coordinate 3,017 of WEDG01006975.1, read as the reverse complement.
GCAAATTTTCGAATTTGGGTTAGCGATGCATCACATCGCTTTCAGAGTGTATGTACGTACGTGTGACATATAAAGGCGAAATTGAATTGAATGAATAGTAGACGAGCAGCTGTTTTGCAGAAGTAAGCATGCAGGAATCTTTTCTCTTCTTCTAAATTATACTTACCATAGGATTTCATTCAGGATAATTTTCCTTCTGTAGCAAGCAAGCGAGATTTAAAAGATAGCTACATTTGATGCTTGGATGTGTCTTGCAAAAATAAGGATTTTCAACCATGTGCATGCTTTCGCGTTTTTTTCTCTTCAGCTACCGAACTAGAACTTCGCAGACTGCGATCAATTTTTTTGCTGAATATCGCACTTGCCAATAAAATCTACGTCTGGCATATACAGCCTGGAAGGCCTGCGCGGTGGTCGACAGATGTGACATTATGCAGAATGTAGACAAGCGTTCAACACGCTCACACATTCCGTCATGCCCAGATATAAAAAAACACGCGAGATGTTGTTGTCTTCTCATTTTACCCACAACGTGGTCGACTATGTCACATTCGAATGTTTAGGTGAATGCTCACCTTCCATATGTCTTTATATGTTGGGATGATGAAGGCCGTTAGATCGCTAGAATGGCTAGTGGAAGAAGTATATAAGCCGATGCCTACGTGTTCATCCCCGGATGACCGAACGACAAAAGATACCTGTGGTATGGTATGCGCTGCCGTAAATTAAGGATGTGCAAGAGGCAACCGAGCGCAGTGTTTTGGGACTTGGTTCGGAATTGCATATCGACGTAAAGCCACCCTGCCCAACATGGTCGTGAAAATCAAGGACCAGAAACACTACAATTAAACATCAATACTCTACTTACAATATGTGAGTAGTTGTTAATATTTCGTTCTTTTCGAAGTGCCGCACGCTGCTTGCTTTTCACATGCAACTACGTAAGCAAAACCTTCCTCATTTTTTGATTTATCAATGCTTTTTTTAGATTTGTTAGAAAGCACTTGGGAGTACAAAGGCCTTCACTTATCGTTTCCGTAGTACAACTTAATGGACCTGAAAAGTTCTAGCACCCAGTTTGAGTTTATGTATCGCATTCCATGCCTAAACTGCTATTGTAAATAAAAAGGTTAAACAGAACTCATGCTCATATTGCGCACTCAGGAACATAAGCTTACTGCGTGACGGAGTATCACATGTGGCTGCCCATATCTACGTAACGGTCATGAGTTTAACTTCACAGCCACGAAATATTTGAAGCCTGTGACTCCGAGGAGAACTTAGTCAATCGATATGTGGATCAGGCCCCGGCATACAGAGCCCTCCTCAGTCACCTCCAGCTTATCATCAGTGACGTTTGATCGGCCACTAATTCTTAAAACTGCGCCCTTTTTACCACCACTTTTATCTCTTACGATAAACTCATGTACATATTCGAAAACTAAAATGAATTTAAAAAACAGTTTTCAACTATCGTTTAGACTTTTTCTTCTTCTTTTTCTTCTTCTTTGTCTTCTTCTTCTTCTTGTTGTTTCCAGAGTGTATTCCTCACCAAGTATTATATCGTGCAAAAGTGTGCACGATGGGATGTTTTATGACATCCGGGACTCAATCCATCCCGGCCAGCCAATCCTCGGTACTTGCAACGACAGATAGATATTTTCTAATCGTCCACGCAACAAGGTCCAGCTCAGTTCTTCTGAGGTGAAAAAAGTAACCAAGTAACCAAAAACCCGAATTTAGGATTTCACCAGCACGTTCAGGTTGAAAAATAACGCCACGGATTACTCAAATGGGACTGGAAGGTTCTACCTATAATCTACAGAATCACTGCCTATATATATATATATATATATATATATATATATATATATATATATATATATATATATATATATATATAGCACAAATATGTTGCTAAGAGTGCAACAGGCAAGACGCAGACAGCTGTTTCACGGTCATTACCGATCATCAGTACATCATATGCCTTGTGCAGTGAGGTACATAAACAAGCAAACAAGTGCGTAACACTCACTAATGTGGTAAGTCTTACTCGATCCCATTTGTCCGCCCGCCAGTTACCAACCGGCGATAAACAAACGTTGTGTCATAGGGACACATACCATATATATAGCATAAATATGTTGCTAAAGAGTGCAACAGGCAAGACGCAGACAGCTGTTTCACGGTCATTACCGATCATCAGTACATCATATGCCTTGTGCAGTGAGGGTACATAAACAAAGCCAAACAAGTGCGTAACACTCACTGATGTGGTAAGGATCTCACTCGATCCCATTTGTCCGCCCGCCAGTTACCTACCGGCGATAAACGAACGTTGTGTCATAGGACACATACCATATATATAGCACAAATATGTTGCTAAAGAGTGCAACAGGCAAGACGCAGACAGCTGTTTCACGGTCATTACCGATCATCAGTACATCATATGCCTTGTGCGGTGAGGGAACATAAACAAACCAAACAAGTGCGTAACACTCACTAATGTGGTAAGGATCTCACTCGATCCCATTTGTCCGCCCGCCAGTTACCTACCGGCGATAAACGAACGTTGTGTCATAGGACACATACCATATATATAGCACAAATATGTTGCTAAAGAGTGCAACAGGCAAGACGCAGACAGCTGTTTCACGGTCATTATCGATCATCAGTACATCATATGCCTTGTGCAGTGAGGTACATAAACAAACCAAACAAGTGCGTAACACTCACTAATGTGGTAAGGATCTTAATCGATCCCATTTTGTCCGCCCGCCAGTTACCTACCGGCGATAAACGAACTTTGTGTCATAGGACACATACCATATATATAGCACAAATATGTTGCTAAAGAGTGCAACAGGCAAGACGCAGACAGCTGTTTCACGGTCATTACCGATCATCAGTACATCATATGCCTTGTGCAGTGAGGGTACATAAACAAAACCAAACAAGTGCGTAACGACTCACTAATGTGGTAAGGATCTCACTCGATCCCATTTGTCCGCCCGCCA